>OOFB01031355.1:0-23332 GCA_900323305.1 Trachyrincus murrayi | reverse complement strand
CAGAACCCATACAGTCAACTGATCTAACCATTGACTAACCCATAGAACACATCTAACCTTGTTAAACATAGAACCCTACAGTCAACTGATCTAACCATAGACCAACCCATAGAACACATCTAACCTTGTTAAACATAGAACCCTACAGTCAACTGATCTAACCATAGACTAACCCATAGAACACACCTAACCTTGTTAAACGTAGAACCCTACAGTCAACTGATCTAACCATAGACCAACCCATAGAACACATCTAACCTTGTTAAACTTAGAACCCATCAGTCAACTGATCTAACCATAGACTAGTTTTACATTAATGACCGCCCGCCAGGAATGTCCTGGCATCAAAACTGAAAGTGAAATGTATAGCAGCATAGCGCTGCTGTGGTGGTGTATAAAAAAAATCACACATCTCAATAGCAGCTTATGCAGTTTGAACGTTGTTTTTTTAAGTTTTGGATATTCAACAGGTATTCACGCTCTGAATTAGCGATGTGAGCTAAAGACGCGAACAGTCGCAGTCTATCTAGCGGTGTATACCTGTCCAGGAGACGGGGCTTCCAAGCGAAACCGTCGGGCAGCAGCACTCCTCTCTACAGAGCTATCGTTCGGTCAATATTTCTACACAATCGGCGAATTACAAAGTACCCTGCCCTGCCCAAAACAATAGCCTAAATAAAACGCAATTCAACTGGATACGTCACATTTCAACATTTCCCCACTGGATATAACATTAAAATCCCTGTTTAGAACTGTATCCTGCTAGCTCTATGGAAAAAGTAGGTCAAAAACTGCGTGACCAGCCGAGCTCCGGTGTGGGTCTAACGCACATGGACAGTATAAAATAGGCCTACAGATTAAGACTGACTTTCGATATGTGTAAAGGTGCGCAAAAAAAGGCGCCTATAAAACGAGTACTCACTGAGATTTGGACTGCGTATTCGATTATCATTTTTTGGTATTTCTTGCATCCCTACAACACAGTAGGCTTAGGATATTTTTCACATTTTATTTTATAAAAAAAATAAAGATCTTAATAGCTGACGGTGGGGACGGTGTGAATAAAATCCCACCACCGTGTAACGGCGGTAACCGTGGCAACACTAAATACATGGACTAGGGGATGTGAAATATATGGACTAGGGGATGTGGAATACATGGACTAGGGCAGTGGTTCTCAACTGGTCTAGCCTCAGGACCGATATGTGTCATTAGTCATTAAGTCACGACCAAAAAAAACAAGTATTTACCAATATTGCAGTAATCAACAATGCCTTCATGTACTGTTAAAAACATTGAGCCAACAAAAAGCTGCAACAATCAGGGCTAAACTCAATGAAATAGTAAGCCATTGAAACATGAATTAACATTAAAACATTAGTTAATTCATGGGTTAATTTCTAAAGATTGAGGTTTGGCATATGCTCTGCGACCGACTCAAAATGCCCTCCCGACCCACAAGTTGAGAATCACTGGACTAGGGGATGTGATTTGTTGAATTTAAGAATGTTATAAGAGCAAATTTTTATTACATTTTAGGCGTTATTACAATTTCAGGAAATTATTACATTATTGGGTGCTACAAGGACATTCAAATTTTCTAAGTCTAAGAATGCAAACTCATGTGATCAGGATGGTCTCACAAGGCTAGGATAGAGTAGTAGATATCGTGGAAATGAGTGGAAGTTACGATACAAAGTACATATTCTCAGCAATTAAGGTAAAACATTTACATTTATTGGTTGTAACAGTAAAATTATTAAATTATTTCTTCCCTCGTCAACGATTATGAACCTACGTGATATGATTTGGCGTAATTACTGATAGAAATTTTATTACATTTTTTTTTATAAAAAAGTTAAAAGAATATAAAAAAATATATATTAAACTAAATAATAAACCAACCCATCTCCACAAAAATAGCAATAAAAAAAATACAGTGTTGCAGTGTGTGTATCCTAAACGCCAGCGGGATTTATATCGCATGTAGCTTAAGTGGTCAAGATGGCAAAGCAGTCTTCAGTTTTATCTTATTTCAAAAACGCACGACTAAGTGAAGATGTTGGAGATTTTACCAGTTGCAGCAGAGGAGATTGCAGTGGCGCCAACACTACTACAGTATAAGCTTGTACGACTTGGTGCCAAGCTAGGCCTGAGGAGATGGTGACTAGACCTAAGAGCTGCCCTACTTCACTCCAGGCCCTATCGTCTACCTAACCTGCAATATTTTCCTGGAACGAAAATATCAGGCAAGTCACGCTGCTTTTCAGTGAACTGGTATGGACAATTCAAATGGCTAGAGAACAGTCAAGCAAAGGATGCAGTGGACTGCAAAAACACTTCCCAAAGCTCAATACAGAGCTTGTTTTCGTTAAAGAGGGGTTTCGAAATTGGAAGTGTTTTAGGCAGGCATGTTGGAAGCACGAGAAGAGCAAGGTGCATCTTGTCTATCTAAGCTAGAGGCTTATAAAGCACGAGCCAGCTGGGGGACTGGGCTTAATCATTTCTTTCATGGAGAGAACACCAACATGTGAAGTGGTATTGGACCTTGTAATGATGTCACACAAGACCTGCCGCTTAGAGGACACATTGTAATGATGTCACACAAGACCTGCCGCATCAAGGACACATTGTAATGATGTCACACAAGACACTTTGATAAGGTGATTAGCATTAACTGAAGAGTTAATGACCAAGCATGACATACTGATTGGGATGCCAGATCTTCACGAAAACTAAAGTTAACTCAAAGGTTTGCAGAGTCTGTGGTTACTTGCACGTTGGGGACAACTGCAAGTATTAAAAGCAACACAGACAACTCAGGTGGTTGTGTAACATAGTTTTGGACAGATTGCAGAAATGAACCGTTGATTCAAACCAGACACCTATGGCATCATGAAAGCAGCAGCTGCCTGCCTGCCAGGATCCACCACCTCTGGCTGTAAAGACCTGTTGGAGCCAACGTGTAGGCTATATGATGTAGTAGAGAATGCAGAATTTACTGCGTTTATTCAGCATATCAATCAGTAAGTACAAACAGAACAGTACCCAACACTCCTGGAAGTGACACCTGCGAATATTTGTCCTAATGTAAACGCACTGTTGAGAGCCATGATTACCCTTCCGATGACTTCATGCACTGTTGAGAGACTTTTTTCAGCAGCAAATCGCATGCTAAAGACACGCTTACGCTCAACAACCTCTCTTTTATCTCTTTTACTCTCTGGACAGTGATGAAATTATAACACTGTTCAACTCCAAGACCCGCCGTGTCTGACTCATTCTGTAGGCCCACACAAAGCTGCGTTAAAGGTAGCCATATGGTTTTTATTGCTACATGCCCACCGTGGCATCTGCCTTCAAGCGACAAAAAGTAATTGTGCTTTCTTTTCCTGTGCTGTTGATTAAAGACACAACTTGCCTTTTATATTCATTTCCGTAGAAACTTTGAATGTACTGTTATGTATGTTGTTTTATCCACTCAGTTTATATGCCGGAGGTCAGGTTGTTTATTGCAATAAATTCATCATAGAACACGAGAAGCTGTAGCTGTCATATGTTTTTGGTCGTGTGTTTTGGAAGTAGACACATGAGATATCTTCATTTTCGTTTCCTTTTACTTTAATCCCTATTAAGTTCAACATTTTGAATGGTACTCATAGAGACTAGACGTCGCTGTCCGCTCCGTCGTAGTGGTGAACTGATTGATTACACCCTACAGGTAATGGCATTGTCCATGGTGCTGAACTATTCAGTGAGGAAAAATGTTTAATTTCAAAATAGTTTTAACTGTAACTGTCTGGGGTCAATTTCTGCCTACGTCACTGCATACTGCCCAGGTCTATAGAGGACCAGCTGGTTTTTACAACAAACAATAAAAGTAGAAACAGATGCAAACAGATGCATTCATTAATTTCATTACAAGCTTACACTACAGGTGATTGTAATTAAATGATCTCCCTCTCTCATGCATTACAACAGTACACTACATCAGCTGATTTTAATTACCACACGATCTTACTAAATTATATATTGAAGACATTCTGTGAACTGGCATTCAGAGAGTATGTTATTATCGTAATATGAAATGAGCAAAACAGGTACTTTGCATGGGATAAAATGCATGGTGGAATGCGATTTCACGTTTGATTTGGATCATACAAAAAGTGACGTACTAGCTAGCTGCGAGTTAGCACAAATTGTGACTTCATGGTGTCTTCAACAATGATACAGGATCCAAAATACACTGATGGGTTTCCCTTTCCCTATGGTTCTCTGGGTTCAGAAGACAGGGTTGTGTCCTCCTCTCCTTTAGACTACTGGGTGGTGTATAGTGAGTGATGCTGTACCTTGGCCAGGTTGTGGAAGACGTTGAGGGAGCACTGGGAGACAGTGATGTTCATGGTGTCTTTGGAGCAGATGTTGATGGCCATGCGGGGCTCGGGGAGGACTACGAAGTCATCTCCAGGCATAGGGCTCTTGTCCTGCACAGGGTTGTTCTTCATCTGCCGTGCAAAAGAAAAGAACAGAACAAAACTATTGTTTAAACATGCAGAATGAAACTTAATGGCCTGTGTACATAGCATAGCATAGAACAACATTATTATTAAAGGGATGCTCCACAGATTTTCAATATTTGAATAGTCTCCAAGTTGCCTAACAAAAAAAGGTTTATAAATGCATTCTGTGGATCAAAATAGGGCTATTTTCATTCCCCGGAATGTCCCGGCAAATTGCTTTTTTTTAAAAATATATAAGCGCCCACCCCTCCCGGCAAAGTCACCCTGGCCAATCAGCTTTGAGTTTGGCTCCGCGAGATTCAGTTGCCTTGTTGTTTTTAGCCTGAAGAGCTACACAAGATTACCAATCTAGGATCAAATGAGGACTAACTTCAGCAAAGTCTTACAGAGTGGAAGGAATGACGGATATTTATTTGAGCCAGAACACACAGAAGAGGAAATCTTACAGCGTCTTCTGCGGCAGCAACAGAAGACTGTACAGACCAGTCCATGACACGATACAAACCCACTGGCTGATGTGGAAGCGGGACCTGGCACAATCTCCGTTATCAACTGTTACAGACCATGGATATGCTCTAATAATCCGGACAGGATTGAAGAAGGTCAGCAAATGTATTTTAAAGAATTTATTATTTAATTGCAAATACGGATATGCATATACTTTTATGTCATATGTTAGCAAATCGATATCCTCTACAACCAAGCATGGAACAATGAGACGGCATGATGTTATCCACATAGTCCACAGGTCGAGAAATAGAAAATACAAATCTCGTAGCGGAGCTTGTATCTGCCTTTCGGGAACGCTCTCTCGCCCAGATGTAAACAAGTTCCCGTAATGTCCGGCTCGACTCACGCTTGCCGTGCAATGCACCATGGACGTTGTATTAAATTGACAATATTATACAACTCGCGTCTGTAGTTTATTCAGAGCGTTTTGGTTTGGTTTGTGGGTACATTTCGACAACTTGGGACACTATGATCACACTATGATGACAATAAAAACGTGGCTGTGCCAGTGGAACGTCACTTTAAGAAAAACTTAACTTGCTTACAACAAGTCTAACCTACTTCTAAAATAAACATTAAAGGTGCTGTAGGTAAGTTCTATTTCATTCTTTCTGACCGGTGTATTAGCATCCGGATATCCATCACACACAGGTCGAGTACCTTATACCAGTGATGTGCGGTGAGGTCAGTGGCTGGGTAGTCACTGAATATTCAAATCCAGATCCAGATACATAAATATAATTTCCCCATACACAACTGTTATCAATTATAGCTTACAAACAGATTTTCTGATATACTGTACCTTATTTAATTTGATATCACAAGTAACCTGATTCACAAACCCAGTCAAACCGCATATAGATTAAATATGATTCACATTTCATTCAATAAAAACAAACAACAACATGGTTCAAAATTACAACAAATATGAACACTCACAATTTCCAAATAATTCTGACAAAAAACTCACGGAATGTTATCCTTCACATAGCCTATTGCTGAATGTTTTCATGGAAATCTGATGTATATGAGGTGGACTGATCGTGCATTGAACAGACATGGGAAACAATATAGCCAGGCCGGCGGCTAGTGCTAGCAACACACAGGCACTCTTTACTTTATACCAGTCCTGCTAGAACGATCTCACAATTTTTACATTGATGCATGCTGGTCTTAGCCTAATTTTTTTGTTAACTTTGCTTATTGGATTTTACAATAAAAATTACAGGTTCTCTCAAAGGTGAAATGTGTAGGTACCTATAAAACAAACAATATTTAGAAATATATTTTTGCTTATTTCTAATTCATTTTGAAAATACAATTTTCTGAAGCTTGTTGAATAGTCATTGTCATTTCGTTCATTTGCTCAAAACAAATCACGTCTTTCTAGGCAGGCAGCGGGATCCTGTGCCTACCCTGCATCCACTAAACACACTAGAGGAGCGTGCTGGTAGTGACGCAAACTTGTGCATTCCACTAAAACACTGTGATAGCCAGGGCAGGCACAGAGATCTTGTGCCTATCATGCATAGACAACAACAGTAATCTGTAGCGGGAAGTCCGATATCCACTCATTAAACTATAATCATGTCGACTATGCTCACCATTGCGCCTCTTGCAAGGTTTTTACACTGTTGTTGACATTTTCAGCATTTTGAGTTTAAACAGAACGTTTGTTTAAACTTAACGTAACTATTTAGTTCATAATCATAGTTCATAATCATAATTGTATCCCAATGTTATTTTGAGTGGAATATTTCACGGTAGTCAGTGCCATATTGTGGTCCTCCAAACGGTTATTCCGTCCTCCCGCCCAGACTACGGAGGACCCAGACTATTTAGTGCCGCCCCTCCAGGACCTTTCAAAGTCGTGGGGGTAGACAATGACAAGTTAAGGTCGGCTGTCCGACGCTTCTCCAGGCTGCATCTCAGCCACTGGGAAGTGCTTGACTTGGACCCCTGGGTATATACTACTCTGTCCCAGGGTTACAATCTACAGTTCTGATGCCATTCTCAAAGATTCCGCGGGGTCAGGATGACAATGGTCAAAGACCCGTAGAAGGCAGAGGCCCTGAACCAGGAGTTGTCTGCTCCCTTGGAAAAAAATGTCATCCAGCAGATACCGCAGAATGAACAGCAAGGTGTGTTTAACTCCACATATTTTTGTGGAGGATCAAGGGTGGTGGGTTTCGCCCCATCCTTGATGCCGCCCCATCCACATTCATCCCTAAGAGGGTTGAATGTGTTCCTGAAAGTCCTCCCATTTCACATGCTGTGCACGGCAGAGGTGTTACAGGCCGTTACACAGGGAGACTGGTTTACTAGAATACTTTAGGGATGCGTATTTTCACGTACAAAACGCCCCACAGTACAGCCCATTCCTGCGCTTTGCCTTCCGGGGGAAGGCGTACCAGTTCAGGGTGCTACCATTCGGACTGTCACTGGCCCCTCGGGTCTTCACAAGGTGCATGGCAGCCGCACTGTCCTCATTGCAGGCAGGGGAATGCGCATTCTGCCCTACTTGGACGACTGGCTGATATGTACCCAGTCCAAAGAACAGGCAGTCACAGAGTCTGAAATGTTCCTGAAATGTTGAATTTGTGTAATTAAAATACATTTTCCACATCAGGAATTGTGTAATTTGTTGAATAAATGTCATGGGTACAAGACTGTGTAATGCCAGTCAACATTAGTTAATTGGTGTAAAGTATGGCTCAAAGAGGGAGCAAAATTCAGCGGGAGTAACTTTGATGACAGTGTTTGAGCGACTCTGTGTTTTCATATGTATGGAGGAAGTGCTGAGGAAGTACGGTTACTAGGCAACGGTTACTAGGCAACTCAGAACAAGCTACATCAACAACATCCACACACGGCGTTGAGCAGCTTTCCAAACTATTGTAAGTAGATGAGATGAATGTCCGAGTTACCAATGTCTGAGTCTACTAGCACATAGCTACGGAAAAGGTATTGTTGTAGTTCGCTCCACAACAGCTCTGGACTACACATCGGTCACTAAATGTTCTTCTGTGTCCCCAGTGACCTCTTCATCCCCTGTTTGGGCTACCAGCTCACCCTACAACCTAAATAATTCCTGTGACAATCCAGAGAGACTCTCTATCATCCCAGTTATAATCAATAATAGACCACACAAACGTTATAATGCAGTATGCAAAACCAATTTTGCAATACCTCTTTCAAAATCAAACAGCTTGATTCTGCACCTTCCATGTCCTCCTCAGATGTTTTGAAGTTTGCATTATTGAACATTAGATCGCTCTCTAGTAAGAGTTTTTATATTAGTGATTTTATTTCCCAATATGGTCTACATTTTCTATTTCTTACTGTATGTTGGCTCTCGTCCACCGCCTCAGCGACATTTGTTGAGGCTTCTCCCCCAGTCTATAACTGCTTATTTCTTCTTCAAGAAAGGGGGTGAAATAGCAACCATCTTTTCTAACTTGTTCACCTGCACCGAATGCACTTTTGGACATTTTTTCAACCTTTGACTACATACTACATATACTGTATGTATCGCCATATTGACAGCAATGTTAGGTCTATACTGGCTGAGTGTTTACCTGATATACTTGACTCCTGTAGTGCAAATTCTGATTCCCTTAATAATCTTCAATCTGACAATCTGAATAGTGCCTTACTCAAAACACTTGACTCTGTTGCTCAGAAAACGCACTTGGATGAAATCAGCGTCATGGTTTTAAGATGACACCCATGCACTCAATCAGATTTGTAGCATTGAGCGCAGGTGGCGTATGACAAAACAAGAGATTTCTCACCTTGCCGGTCGAGAGCTTTAAGAAGTATGAGCATGCGCTCTCAGCTGCTAGGACAGCATATTTATCTTACTTGATTAACATTAATAAAAATAATCCACGGTTTCTGTTTGATACTGTTGCTAAACTCACACAGAATACCCCTGCCAATAGATCTTCATTCAATGCTGATGATTTTCTGAAGTTCTTTACAAATACAATTGACTCAATTAGAGATACTGGTCCATACTCTTCTCAGAATGATGGCTATGAACTCCCCAACACTTTGATGGATGCAGGCACTGTGACTCGGAGAAACTGCACTTTCACAGTTTGAAATGATTTCCCCTGAGGCCTTTACCAACTACTGCTTCCAAACCTACAACCTGCTGGCTCTGTGCCCTCAGCTTTTAAAACTTCCATTATCAAACCGCTGCTTAAAAAACCTAATATTGATCTGCAAATTCCAATCTTCCTTTTATGTCGAAATTACTTGAAAGGGCTGTCGCTGATCAATTTACTGCCAACAACAATCTTTTTGCTAAATTTCAATCTGGCTTCCGGTCCCGTCGTTTTACTGAAACTGCCTGGTCAACGATCTACTAATTACTGTTGATTCAGACTCAACATCATTGTTGCTGCTTCTTGACTTGAGTACAGGTTTTGACACTGTGGACCACAGAACACTTCTAAGCTGCTTGGAGAAGCATATTGGTATCCAGGGGACGGTGCTTTGATGGTTTCATTCATACCTATCAAATAGAACTCAATGTGTAACTTACAATAATACAATCTCTGAATTTTCTGAAGTAAAGTTTGGTGTAATCCAAGGACCGGCCCTGGGCCCTATGCTCTTTTCTATCTATATGCTTCCCCTTGGTGACATCATTAATACGGTGTTAATTTCCATTGCTACACTGATGATACACAGCTATATGTACCTGTAAAGCCAAATGACCTTTCCGAACTCCTACATTTAGAGGCTATTAGAAATATAAAAATGGATGGGTATAAACTTTCTATATATATATATATAAACAGAGTTATTAGTTATAGCCAAATATGGGCATGTGTTTGAGAATCTGAGTGTTAACATTGATGGCTGTATTATTTCTGAAAGCTCGACCATCAAAAACCTTGGAGTGATTTTTTATTCCAGTCTCATATCAAGGCTATCACCAAGACAGCATTTTTCTATCTTAGTAATATTGCCAAAATCCAAAGGTCAGCTTGCTCAGCGCTTGCTCAGCTTGCTCAGAAGGCTGCAGCTAGAATTGTATTCAAACATTATTTTACATTGATGTCATTAATTTGGTTGTTTTATTTATTTTAACTTTTTACATACTTACATACATGTTTTGTCCTATGTATTCGAAAATTGATTGATTGATTGATTGATGGGTACTACCCTTCTATAATCCGTTTCAGTCCATTTAATTCAATTAATTAAGTTTGTACACAGTTGTACCCATGACATTTTTTAAACAAATTTGATATTTCTCCACAGACGGAGTCCATTGTGGAGGTGCATTCCTCAGAGACTAGATTTCCTCTCCCAACTGGGAGGCAGTATCTGGCACCCGAACCCCAGTCGGTTACAGCTGGCCCCTGAAGGGCCAGAGCCATATTTAGCTGTCTGTGACCTGCCAGTAGTTGAGTCACTCTACGCCAATAGGTCCAAGCTTTTTGCCAATTGGTGCGAATCACAGGGGGAAGAACCGGACCGATACCTGTTGTATTGAGGTTCTTGCAGTCAAGGCTCGAGACTGCAAGAAGGTTCTTGCAGTCAAGGCTTCTACAATCAAGGTGTATCTGGCTGCCATCTCAGCCAGTCATATCAAGGTGGATAATAAGAGTATATTGGGTCAAAATATTGGGTCACACAACCTTGTTAGTCGCTTCCTGAAGGGAGTTTAGTGATTGAGGCCGCCACGGAACTGTACCATCCTGGGACCTAACGCTAGTGCTCAATATTCTGTCCCAGACCCCATTTGATACTCTTTGCCAGATGGATTTGACAGATTTTAAAACGGCCTTCCTTCTAGCTATTGCCTCGGCTAAACGTGTGAGTGAGCTCCACGCCTTGTCCATCAGTCCCAGGTACTTGCGCTGGAATCCTGACGGAACGGGGTTAATGCTTTGGCCTAACCCGTCATTCCTACCTAAGCGGCTATCCAGCTGGTTATGTGAACCAGCCTTTTAGCTTGGCAGCATTTGAGCCTCCTTTGCAGCTGACCAGGCATGAGAGAGCCCCAGACTTATTGTGCCTTGTCTGGGGACTGAGGTCCTATGTTGAGAGGACTGCTGTGTTTCGGCAGTCTGGCGCATTGTTTGTGTGGTACGCAGGAGTCACTAAAGGCTGCACATAGTCCAAGCAGAGGCTTTCAAACAGGATTGTTGAAGCTATTGTCCAAGCTTACAGGTACCATGGACTTCCCATACCTCTTGGTATCAGGTGTCACTCCACTAGGAGCGTGGGTACCTCTTGGGCTGCACTGAGGAGTGTTCCCTTAGCAGACATCTGTGCAGCAGTGACATGGTCATCGGCATGTACATTTGCCCGGTTCTACAGGGTAAATGCTGCTTCGCGTAATCCTGCCGTCTTATCGACTCCTCCACAGGGCTCTTGAGGGTGTAAGTGTAGCTTCCTCGTGACCTTGTTGGTATAAGTCATCCAGGTGCTAATGCACTTCCTCTGGCAGTCAGAAAGAATGAAATAGAAAGAGTTATGAATGTAACTAAGGTTCTATGAATTCTTGATGACGACCAAGTGACGGTCAAGAAGAAAGTACTAAATCCTGTAACAATTATGGTCACCTTCATCCTGTTCTCATCCCCCTCCCTGCTAGACCTCTGTCTCTAATCCCCCACTGTTCTTGAGGAGCTGATCAGGAAGCAATTGAGGGGGGTTGGGATTAACATTAAATGGCCTTTCTTTCATGTATCAGTCAAACAATAGATCCTCCACGTGTGCCAATCCCACCCAGGTATCACATCCCGCCTCTTGTTCAACCTAGAGAGGGAGTAGGCAGTTTATAATTGGCTTCTTCAAATAACGGTAACCCAATAGAAAATACGGGGGTTGCACCTTTTTTTATTGTATAGCCTAAAGAACAGGTAACGTCTGGAAGGCCTCCGATAGGACTGCCCTTGTTATGTGTTTTTAATACTGTTGTACATGAGAAATGAACAAGAGAGTCAACCATGTAGCAGGATGGGGCTGGTTGTTGGGGTATCCTGTGAGAGCGATGATTGAACAATGCTTCCTGGCTCTGTGGTCTGTTTGGAACAAAGGACTCATAAACTACACCATGATTTGAATCAACTCTGGCCGTTATTGAGGAAGACTTGGAATCTTGGCGAGAAGATTCCTAAGGAAACGAGTGCTAGGTGGGCGTGCCTTTTACGCTTGTGGCGCGTGGCATACGTCACGAGTGACATTTTTGGTATAAGGTACTCGACTTGCACATACGTGCGATGGATAACCAGGTGCTAATGTACCGCCTCTGGTGATCATCCACAATTCATAGAACCTTAGTTACATTGGTAACTCTCGATTTAAGAGCTTTCATTTGAGTGTAATTTGTTAGAAATGCCATAGCCATCTGTCATCTGTCAGCCATCATAGATCCACCACAGTTGGGTGAATGTAACACTTCTTAATGGTGGAGAAACAGGGAGAGGGCATTTCCTTGGGCTCTCAAAACAGAAAAAGGTGTTTGTAGAAATATCAGACAAAGGTGTTGTACTAAAGTGGACATAGAGGAAGACAGTAGTAGGGGACACAGGGAACTGTATTCTGAGCCTACCTCTAGTTTGAGGTTCCAGCGGCGTGTTCCATTATCAACCCTCTCTATGAGAGGTTCCCATATGGCGTGCGTCTCATTAAAGTAATTCACCTACAGGAAAACAGAAAGCAACAATACAATAGAAACACATTTATAATAATAGATGAATAAAGAAGACAAACACTCCAATATTATTATTTGTTTCTTGGCCAGCTTCCCAAAGTCGCTTTGAAAAACAGCATCTGCTAACTGTAATGGTACAACTAAATCTGAAACAAATAAAATAAATAGAAATAAGAATAAGAGTAACGTTGACCAGTTGACCACAAGGGTTGTACGATTGAAGTGTCTCCATTTGCAGGTTACATTTCCTCCCATGAGGCCAGTTTATCTTAAAACAAACAGCCTTTTACCTCCAGGGTCATGTCGGCGCTGAGGTTGAAGAGGGAAGACCAGTTCTTAGCCATGCCCGTGAAAGAAGACTCCGCCAGCAACAGTGGCACCGTCCTGTGGCCTAACCCGGACTCCATGGTGACCTGGACCACCTGCACACCAGCCCATTACATTACAAATGAACCAACATATTTATCTCCCTCCCTCCCTTCATCCATCCCTTCATCCACCCCTTCATCCATCCAATCCCAAATATAACATATTTTTGTAATTCAAAACACAATTTTGATTTAGATTTAGCATCACTTTTTTCTCATAATCTGGCTAGTGAAATGTGTTTTTGCTCTGCATTGTAGAGTCAACTATCGGCTTTGGATTTCACACTAATGAAATTCTCAAGAAATTAAGCGAAATGTTACGAGAAATGTAACAAACCAGATGGTTTGTTACACAGAACCATCTGGGAAGTCGTCCTTGGAAACTAAACCAAATCCAGCTGTCTTCGCAAGGTAACAAGAAATTTTACAACTTACAACATAAATCTAAAAGAACATGGTTGGCAATTTCTGATTGGACGGAGCCCCCACCATCCACCAACAAAAACGGTGAACCAATGCCCATACCTTGACTTCCACATCGAAGCTCTCTCCCATGTTGCGACAGTCCTGCTCCCTGAAGTTCTCGGTGACCTCGGTGGCCTGGTCCACCCCCAGAAACCAGAAGTTACACTCGTAAATGTTCATGATGGACCAGAGACCACCAACACCCAGCTTGGCCTCCTGGTCCTGCTGGTCCTGTGACTTGGCCGTCATAGCCGACGTGATGGTCATGACCGTGTTGAGGATGACAGGGGAGATCTGGGGGAGGGAGGGATAAAATGTGGTCAGTATGATGAGGTCAGTGAGTTTCAGAAAGACCAAGGTACCTTTGTACCAAGGTACAAACTGAGAATCATCATCTCCAAAACATGAATATCACAGCATGCAAGACTCAAAATACAATAACATTGAACATATCAAGATATGTTGCCTTGTTGCCAAAACACTTACTTTGACAATGACTTCCTCTACTCTCAAAGAGCCATTCAGTGGCCGGTTGGGGAGAGCGTTGGTTTCCAAGACAACTGAGCACGGCCTCAACACCTATTGGTCAAAATGTAAATACATCTTAGGAATACACATTTTAGCAGAGTAATGTGTACCATATAACTGTTTAATTTAAGAAAAATATACATCTTACAAACTGATTAGATCCAGAGACACCAGCAGTATGAGAATGATTTGTTTTAGTTTTGTTTCAAATATTTGTCAAGCTCTACAATTTCTTATGTCTTTTCAAAATACTTTTCGTCTCTTTTCAAGTATGTACTGTATTGCATACGTTTCCTGTCTGGCAAACATTGTAAACCAAAAATCTAACTATTAAGAAAATAGTGGAATAACGATGAATATTCTCTTACAGTGGTGACAGCCTTGTCCTCTTTGCTGTGGATGAAAGGGCATGCAAGCACTTTAAGCTCCCTGAGGTTGGCCCTCATGCTCTGGGCTCCGTCTGGCTCCATGCTTAGGGTGAAGTCACACTGGAAGGACGCCACCAGGGCCGGGGCGTCCGCCTTCATCAGGTTAGCCACAAACACCACCTCCGGGTCCACCACCACCGCTCGCAGCCTCGTCCTCAGCACCACAGCTGCAGGAAGAAGACGTAGGGTGGAGTGGCGTTATTATAGAGAATAATTATGCAAGAATAACGCTAATAAACACACGGATGAGCTTTAGAGCTCCTCTGTCTTGGTGATAGAATATAGTATGTAGTTGGTGCAGATGAAAGGTAAATGGATGATGTTCTTTTACATCCATCGGTTGACTTCTCAATAAGGTCCAAACATCTATTCTCTTTCTATCATCCTCTATGGATCTATCCCTCCATTTAAGATTTAAGATTTAAGATACTTTAATTGCAATTTGGGGTGCATGCACAGATGCACCAACACACACACAACACATGCAAGGGGGAAGTGGCCGCTAACACAACACACACACATGCAGGGTAAGGTGTCCAAACTGGATGAGTTCTCTGCATTTTTCACATCCCCGCCGACCCTCCTCCAGGGACAGCCATCAACACCGGCGCCCGGGGACCAATTCCAGGTGTTATGTCCTCATCTTCGTCATGGATAGGACTAACCCACCTGGGCACCCCAGAATCAACAGCGCCCCAGGCGGGAATCGAACCCAGGACCTTCTTGCTGTGAGGCAGCAGTGCAAGCACTGTGCCACCGTGCCACACATTTACCATCCATCCCTCAATCTATCCCTCTATCTACCCTCCACCCTTCTATTCATCTATTGCTACATCTACCATCCATCCATCTACCATCCACCCACCACTCAGCAGGTTGTATGACGCAGTGTGTGTTACCAGTCTGGGTGTGGGCAGTGATTCCGTGCTCCGGCATCTGTTTGAGAGACAGCTTGTCAATGTGGGAGGTAGCCGGGAGCTGCGTGGGGCTCTGGGGCATGGCCTGGACAAAGAAGTCCGCCACGGCCATCAGGAACTCCACGCTGGCGCACAGGTAGAGGTTCTGCAGCACCGCCACCACCTCCCTCTGGGTAGCGCTCTGCCGGTAGGTGACGTCGATCATGGCCTCCGAGCTCCCCCGTGGCTCCCCCGCCCGCCTGCCCACCATTCTATAAATAGATATAGACAGAGTGGAAGGCTTATGATTCTTTGGATAGGAGGGATAGTAAATTGCACAAACATATGAATAAATATTATGAAAAAATAATGGTAACACATTGAAGATACAATATACTTTGTTCATCCCAGATGGGAAATTAGGGAAAGTTTGGATTTGGATTTAAGGGTTCCTTATCTTTAATATTATATTATAAGGAAGGTTTGAAGATTGTGACTGGTGTTCATTTGTGGACTTTACAAACAAGTACAAAATAAGACAAATATATACATATACATATGATGTTATAAACATTTAAAAAGAGAAAAGTAGGACAAAATAATGTGCTTGTAATGACATATATGTTTTATAGGTATTGGGGGGGGGGGCTTACTGGGAGGTGACCCTCTGTATGCCGCTCCTCAGGTCATCCAGGGTGCAGGCGATGAGGATGGTGGTCACCTCCATGCTGCCGTCGGTCAGCAGCTTCCCAGAAGTCCTGAGTTGGTGGAGGGCAAACTGCCCCAGCTGGAGGCTCTCCTGGCGTTGGGCCGGGACAGACATCTGGGATGAGAGGGAGGGGGTGAAGCAGGATGTTATTGATTAGAGAGAGGGGGAATGTTGCCTTTTAATGGGGTTATCATTTTAACTAGCATAAAAGTCAACATGAGTGACAATCAGTGGAGTTTTAAAAAAACCCTGACCACAAGCTATATTTATAAAAGGTAATTTGTACCAAATGCAATAGCTATTAAATAAGACCTGCTAAACTGATGTGATCAAACAAAACACTTTTATGTAACTTTTTTATGCGTAACTTATTTGTCCGTATGAAATGTACTCTGTTTTAATGTCTCTGAGGTGAGGCCACAAGCTGACAACTGAAATGCAAAATGAGCACGAGTTGTGGGTCATTGAATCCTTTTGGAGTACGATGTGTGTTGTGCTTTAAAAACTCACTTCAGCCACTAGAGGGAGACACAGAGTGTGTTGATGTAAATAACTGCAATTACAGTAGAGGGAACCATGATACATGATGCCATTTATTAACACAGATTTACTACAGATTGAATGTATATTTGTGTTGTCTGATTAAGAGAAGAATGGCAATGTGAAGAGCAATAATAATTGTAATTGAATAACTAGACATGTCGCCATGTGCATTTTCGGAAGAAAATGCGTGTGGTTGCATGAGCCAACTCGTCGTATGCGCAATTTTCTGTGAGCATGCTAACATGCTAATGCTAGAAAGGCTAATACACAAGCACGCCAAGTTTCAAGTCCCCGGGCCACTTAGAAGCGGACTTGTGATTTATTGAATGATGTTGGCTCATTTGCATATATATATTTGTGCATAACTCGGCCATTTTACCTCAATTAAAAAATGAAAACATCTAAGGAGCACATGTACCAAATTGTCTGTCATTTGTTTTCATGGTTCATGAGGGGCGGGGGGCGGGGGCTGATCGTTTAACTTTGACCGCGAGTTATAGCGCCCCCTGTGGTCAAAGTGGTACTTAATGTTTTGCAGACCTGCTTACGCGCGGGTTCTATATGTCTTCTAACTTTAACAACTCTGAGTTGTTCACCTTTGGAGTGGTTGAAGTCACCGATTTTTCCCCATTAACTTCCATTATAAAAAATTGCTTGGCGAGCACCTACAACAGTGGTACGTTTAAATTGACACTGGCATCATTTTTTGAGCTATCGACACAAATATTTTCACTATAAAAATAGATGGGCACTGCACTGATATATGTGCAATTTGGCATTGGTTTGGTGTTGATACCTCAAAAACTGTAGGAAGAGATAGTTACGCAAAATGAGGCAGAAGAATAATGAAAAAAATTATAATATAAATAATAAGACAGAATAACAATAGTGTCGCTGGCTTTGCAACCAATTGAATTCTAACTACGTATGATGAAATACATAACAAATATGTCAACATTAATTATTTTATTTATATATTTGAATAAGAAGGTACCTGTTTGGGGTCGTTGCTGTACAGCACCAGACCAAGGGATTCGATGTTGAAGTTGAACTTGACAGTTTCTACAGGCCCCTCCTTCTGAGCTCCAGTCTCTCCAGGCTGCACAGCACCGTCTGAAGAGAAACTTCAAGCTTAGATACTGAGTTACCTGTCTCGACTCTAAAATACTTACCTACTAGATATAATTAATATCCCATTTATTTAGCTTAGAATCTACACAATAGATGCAGTAGAACAAGTCCACACCTTCCTTGCATAGGAGACATTGTATATTAATGTATACTTTTAATAATGTAGCATATATTGGACACTGAATTCACTGAGACACTTATCCATAATGGTACAAAATGTATAGTTTCAATAATGTGGCATATACTGTCAATGTCCACCGCAACTGTCTGTAATGTTTACATTAATTTTTTGCATTCACATTGCTACTACTCATATTGTGCACATCGATATATTTTCCGTATTTCTCGTTTGTATTTTTTCTAATGTTATTTAATCATTAATTTTCTACTACTGTCCTGCACTTTCTGCTGTGGCACCTGAATTTCCCGTCTGGGATTAATAAAACCATCTTATCTTATTGTTATCCCGTCTACGATAATGTCACTATCATGATTTGTTAGCATTATCATCAGTGTCTTTATTGTGAGTCCTAACCAGCTGCTGTCCCCATGTGTCCTACCTGTGACAGGGGAGCCGCTGGTTCTAAGCTGCAGACTGGGTTCCTGTCTCTGTGTGACCGACTGCAGGCCACTGGCCTCTCCCAGGTTCTCAGTCAGGACCTTGAGCAGCACCCTCAGGTCTTCCTGACTCAGTGTCACCTAGGAGATGGAGAAAGCAAGTAACGTCATATCATGTAAGAACGTCACTGACCATTTTGATGGTTGAAAATTAGCTCAATAAACTTAAAGAGGCAGTGAACCCAAAATCTTACTTCTTTTGTTTTAAACGTGGTAATATAACTTATATGATCGTCAACATAGTAATCTATGCCATTTTGTCAGTTACTAAAATAAGTGTAATTTCGAGAAAACAGGTGTACAATCCTATGTTTTTGCCAGTCTCCACCAACCAGTTTGTGAACGTTCCACTCTACTCCGAACTCAATTGTGTTCTTTTCGTGCCTCCAAGGTTACTCTTCAACATCACGACGAAGGGACACTGATTGCGAGGTGTGTGTCGATGTGTGGCGCTCCGTCTGGGCAGCGGTTGATTTTTATGTCCGAGAGAGGGTTAAGCTTCTCAGACTTATAGTATAACGTCACAGTGTGTGCGGAAAGTTGGCGTGGGTAGCAACCATGGGGATACCCCCTCCTTCCTAGAACTCTGAAATCTTTTCAATCTCATAGTGTTGGAATTTGAGCTGAAACAGGGGGTTCATCTACACTTTAATAAAAGCTTCATAAAAAACAACTAAACTGTTACCAAATCATTGTTCACATTCATCAAACTCAAACAAGATATTATACCAATGAAAATGTGGACTGATAAATATCCAGATCCAGCCTTATCTGGATCTACCTCTTTATCACCCTTTCTTATCACTATATACTACTTTCACACCTGTGTTGCGTAAAACAAATGCACCATTAATACATCTTTCACTTGGCTCTCCATCCATGTTTCCTTTAGATCGCTGGGTAGTTATACGTCGACGGGATATCAAACAACACATAGCTACATTAATTAAACTAGTCTCAGTTATCAGTACAGATAAAGACTACATCCGTGGAATCTAATCTTAACTGTCTTGTTGGTCGTTCGAAACAAAACAGGGACACAGCAGAAATCTAATGTTTTTCATTTTCAGTGTTGTGGGGTATAATGACATTATATATATATATATATATATATATGTTGCTAATATGAGTATGTACTAACTTTAAACACAAATTAAATTAAATACAGTTTAACAGAAAAAAGAATGTCTACCGTCATGGGCTTGAGGTCTCCATCAATCTCAATAGCAGCCATTTTCTTATACCAGGAAGCGGCCAAGTTCCTCTTGATGCTGAGAACCAGGTTTACTGGTTCCAAGAGCCTTGTACCCAGTCGGGCTAAGGCAGGATCCATGCAGATCCTGGTGGAATCACAAAATAAGTAAATAAATACACATTTGTAATGAGCTTTGGATAACAAACGTGAGAGTTTTTAGTTTTCCAGTGAAATTGATGAAGAAAATTCAGACCAAACCTGGAGAGTTTGAGCTCAGTGAGCTGAACGTCCATGTTGTCTATGATGGCCGGCAGTGGGCACCCCTCCACCGGCAGGACAGAGAAGCTGTTCTCCACCGTGATCAGACCCAGGTCTACCTCCAGTGCATTGTGGGACTCGGAGGACTGGGGGATGATGATGAGGGGGGCCTTCAGTTTGACGTCCATGGAGAGACGGAAGCTCTTCTGGGCGAAGTCCCGGACACTGGAGGCTGCCTTCTCCGCCGCCTGGGCTGTAGCGGCGCTCAGGGCCTCCTTGGCCGCCTGGAAGTGGTTGGTGAAGTTCTAAAGGAAAGAAAAGGTGAGGAATTTGCTTCCAAAACATTTTGGAAACAAATCTGTGAAATGTTCTCCACAAAACACAGTGAACTACACACAATGCCTGTATGAATTGTATACTTCTATTGGTTCTCTGTTTAACTCTGTCTCTCCATGATGCATATACCTATATACATTCAGTAGACACTTTTATACAAAACTTACAAGTTAGGCTGAGGACAATCAAAGCATACGATAAAAATTGTATGTAGTATTAGTAAAACAAAGGTATAGTGCCGCACAGCCTAATAAAATGGACAGAGTGCAAAGTAGCTATAGGAATCAACAATACAATACATATTGACAACAATACAAGGTTAGTCACATAGACTTACCAGAAGGGACATGACGAACTTGTGAAGGTAGACCACCTGAATGCAGCACACATTCAGCTTGACCCTGCCATCCACCTGGGAGGTGTCTGTGTAGCCAGAGCCCTCGGTGGCACTGGGAGTCAGGCTCATGGTGAAGCTGAAGACCTCGTCTCCCACGATGGAGATGATCTGCAGCAAATACACAACACCTTGAAATCACCGCGCTTGATTTCATTTGTAAATGGGGCCTCTACAAGTATCAATACACTACCACATTCATGAAACATGCATTCATGAAAACAAATAATCGTATGAACCCAAGCTTATATAAGTTAAAAAATGTGTGCTGTATGTTATCCACATTAAAAATAGGAGATTTACAAGTCTTTCACAATGTGCCAGAGAAGTAAATCATAGTGTATTGACCAACAGCTTAACAGAAAAACTCAATCCTCTTGCGAATGATACCAAAGAAGTTTATAAGTTATATAAATGGAAACAGGTAGCCTCATCTCTACAATAATGATGAGCAATGATGATGAATATTACAACTAACTTAACAACACTATATTACCCCCATTCATTGAAGAATGTAGCCATTGCTGACATACCTTTTTGTGGATACTTTTGGGATCAACGTTGATGACAACGAAATCTCGAAGGCGAGCAGAGAGATGCGTTTGGGGCCCTTGCATCAGTAATGAACCATTAATACCTGACCAAAAAAGGCACACATGTTGAATGTTAACCTTTTATCTTTTATCTAATTTAAAAGTTCTAGGTCTGTGTCTAGTACCATGGGACACCATGGCACACTTGGCCTATGCATGAGCATGGGCCAGATGTGCTGTAGTATTCTTCTCTTATCATGAAATCTTACTCATTGTATTATATTTACACACATAGGTTGCGCCCTTGTGACACACCTTTAGGTACATAATTAGTGTAATTGACATGGGAGCCATTGTACCTTGGATTTTGATGTCGGCTATGTTGCGGCTCTGGTCACACACCAGGATGTTGAATGCTCCCAGCTGCATCATCACCTTCAGGTCAATGACGTCCGTGTCTGCAGCCGCACCCGACATAGCTGGCAGAAAAACAAAGACAGTTGCTTCTTTTATCAAGGGCTTTATTGTTAAGAAGATGCCAGGAAATTAAAATACATGTTTCAACCACACACACATCACCACTATCGCCGCTTCAACAATGAATCAATAACAATGAATCTCCTTTTATTTGAATTACATACACACCACTGCCATTGTTAGATTTGAGATCGATTTCCTTTGGAAGATTGAAGTTTACTTTTGTTATTAAACAATGAGCTTCAATGCGGTGGATATTGGTTCGGGAATGGTGTGTTAAAATAAGCCCTATTTCTGCTGACAGGGGCTTTTTAGTTTAGTTTGGTTTCTAAAAGCCACTACAATCACAATAAAAAGAGTTGACACCGTATCGTATTGTTGGCTATTGGGGGATTCCGGGTACAAAATAAAACAAATATCCATGTGAGCTCACATATTCATTTGGTATCATTTGGTAGAAAGAGGGCCGTTGGCATGCAGTGACTTTTATTATAACACTTGACTGTTCTCATTGGTGGGAAAGAGGGAAATTACACTGCAGTTTATTCGTTTTGTTTATCTTTAACATGTGATCCACACTTCTGCATTCAGGAAATCCCCACATCTCTCCTCTCCTGTTCAGCCGGATGTTTGGTTCATTACAAAAGTGGGTCAACAAGAGAGCTGCCAGAGTGTGTGTGTGTGTGTGTGTGTGTGTGTGTGTGTGTGTGTGTGTGGATACACCGTAGGTGTGCAAAAACGTGAGATTAAATGCCCGCCCACGAAGGTGACGGCGAAGGCTGCAGTCCGCAGAAGGAAATCAGTCATGTGAAATATAACGCTGTCTTTATATAGGCCTATTATATACAATAGGTCTATATTAAGTAGGCCTATACCAAATATATTAAATGTCTCTCAAACGAATATGTCTCAAATTGTACAATATATAGGCCGAACACTAAATACAATAACTGCGTTCTTGTGTCTGAGACGCATCGCCATGCACACAGAGTATGGAGTTCTCAACCACTTGATTCGTTATTGTTGATTAGTTCCTATAACTATATAGGCCTAATTAAAAAGGTTAATAGAAGCGCTTGCATTCGCTTGCAAAACTAAATAGCTTTAAAAAGGACAGTGGAGGACACTGAATTCTTCATTGTGGATATAATTGTGTCTGTCTGAAACAAACCAAATATATTAAATGTCTCTAAAACGAACCAACCGCAGAACCGTGTCCAAACCCAGCTTCGCCAGATAGAAGAAGGGAAAATCTGTCATGATAGCACCAATGTGAAATATAACTGGGTGTTCTGTCTGTATATATTATACACAATATATTAAGTATAACCTACCAACTATAGGCCTATTAAATGTCTCTCAAATTAATAGGTCTCTCAAATTGTACAATATATAGGCCTAATACTAAATACAATAACTGTGTTCTTGTGTCTGAGACGCATCGCCATGCCATGCAGAGTATGGAGTTCTCAACCGCTTCATTCGTTATTATTCGTTTGTTCGTATAACTATATAGGCCTAATTAAAATTAACGATACTCCCTTGCAAAACAAAATAGCTTGTTGAAAAAGGACAGTGAAGGAGACTGAATCTCGCGGAAATCATCGTGGATATAATTGTGTGTTCCGTCTGTCTGAAACAAACCAAATATATGAAATGCCTCTTAAACGAATCAATAAGATTTTACGATAGGCTAGCCTATAATATAAAACTAAATACAATAAGTGTGTGTGTTGGACACA
>OOFB01031351.1:0-13404 GCA_900323305.1 Trachyrincus murrayi | reverse complement strand
CCCCCCCCCGGGGGGCCCCCCCCCCCCCCCCCCCCCCCCTCCCCCCGAAGCTAGACACAGACCAATCACGAAGTGAGAGGTCTGTCCATGTTTGTAGTTCTAGAGACCTATCTATCGACATGTTCATATTCATTCAAAATCAAAAGTCATTTTGATTTTGGAGTAGAGTCAGGAGGTATTTCTTTTTTGTGTTTGCTTCACAAACACTTCAACAATCATGAAAAAGGTCAATAATATCCTGGACTCCATGCTGGCTATTCTGCAAAAAAACACGCATGCCTTCCTTAATTGCTGATGCTGTAGTGCACAGGTACAGACATGTGTTCGTCCGAGCCCATCCGTCCTCTGCTCTAACACACGGTGCTACGGCTTCATTCCCAGGGTGTGATGGTGGGCATGGGTCAGAAGGACTCCTACGTGGGGGACGAGGCCCAGAGCAAGAGGGGTATCCTCACCCTCAAGTACCCCATCGAGCACGGCATCATCACCAACTGGGACGACATGGAGAAGGTGAACGTCTTAGTAATATATATATACAATATACAATATACAATAGCTCTTCTATAGCACAATGTCTCATACACGATATACTATACTATACTATACAGTTATTCACATATGTATGTATATATATATATATATATATGTTGACATATATATATGTGGGCACAGCAAAATTCCAATGCTACATTTTTTACAGTATAGGTTATTTAGAAACTGGAAATGAGTGAATGAATGAAACACCTCAGCACTCATCTTTATCGTCATCCTCACCGTTACACTGTCCCGTCTGCAGATCTGGCACCACACCTTCTACAACGAGCTGCGCGTGGCCCCCGAGGAGCACCCCACCCTGCTGACGGAGGCCCCCCTCAACCCCAAGGCCAACAGGGAGAAGATGACCCAGATCATGTTCGAGACCTTCAACGTTCCTGCCATGTACGTGGCCATCCAGGCAGTGCTGTCCCTGTACGCCTCCGGCCGTACCACCGGTGAGTCTCTCTCTCTCTCTCTCTCTCTCTCTTACTCTCTCTCTCTCTCTCGCTCTCTCTCTCTTCTCTTACTCTCTCTCTCTCTCCATCAGTCTTCTGTACTCCATAAACGATAAACTACACTAAAACACCTCGCCTACCTGGTCAGCTTTTTTTCCGTATGCGTTTTATTTGTAACCTTTATTGAACCCGGGTAGGCTCAATGTTACACACATAATAAATCACCACACATAATAAATTAAAATGATTAATTAATTTTTTATTTACAAGCTTGTCAACCCGAGGTTTGAAAATAAGATCAAGTGATCAAGGTCGGAGGCCAAGATATATACAAGAGACAACCTCTAACTAGTTTCCTTCTACACGGCAAACCGTGTGTGACAAGACCAGATACACTTGTACGTGTGTAGGCCTACGTGCTGTATGTAATGTATGCATGCATTGTTGCTTTATCTGCAGCTTAATAAAAAAGGGTTGTCTTTTTGTTCTTTGCGTGTTCCAGGCATCGTGCTGGACTCTGGCGACGGTGTGACCCACAACGTGCCCATCTATGAGGGCTACGCTCTGCCCCACGCCATCATGCGTCTGGACTTGGCCGGCCGCGACCTCACCGACTACCTGATGAAGATCCTGACGGAGCGCGGCTACTCCTTCGTGACCACCGGTAGGCTAACGCCTATTCTATTCATAAGCCTAATCGTTTAAATAGCCGTTTTTTTAAAATGAGATTAGTGTTAGTTTAGTTTAAGGAAAATTTACATATGATATGAGATGATAGTGTACTCTTACAAAGACAAATAGGCACACAGTTTTTGTTTATATATACCTGAGTGTTTCATCGACCTCTACAGAACATAATTTGCCACTCGTTGAGTAGTAAGGGGTCGTGTTGTCTTGTGAAAAGCAGACATATGTGATCTAACGCTTGGTTTTAAACAGAGGCTGCACTTTGTATAGGGCCTTGAAATTGGACCTCCTCGTCTCAACGTTTTCTTTCCCCCTCCCTGTGCCTAGCCGAGCGTGAGATCGTGCGTGACATCAAGGAGAAGCTGTGCTACGTGGCGCTGGACTTCGAGAACGAGATGGCCACGGCCGCCTCCTCCTCCTCCCTGGAGAAGAGCTACGAGCTGCCCGACGGTCAGGTCATCACCATCGGCAACGAGCGTTTCCGCTGTCCCGAGACCCTCTTCCAGCCTTCCTTCATTGGTGCGTGTGACTCACACACACACACACACACACACACACACACGCTATGTGCCACCCCTATGTGTAACATCTCAATTTTAGAACCTATGGATTACTGATTTGTTTGTTCACATTGGCTCCCTCTTGCAAGTCATGACTATGTGTAACAGAAATGAGGTGAAATCACTTTCAAGGATTTTATAAAGCCATCTTGTCTGACCTCAGCATCTGTAGGAGGCTTGTGCCACCTAGTGGTGTATTTGAGACATTTTGCCCACTTTCACCATTCATCTGTATTGTGACAGGCCTATAATAGGCTAATGCAATCACAATATATGTGGGTACCACCACCTATACTTTTATTGTTGGTATGGCATCAAAACATACAAGTACACACATACCGTTACAAAATACAGGCCCGTGGCTGAAGAACACATTTCTTTCTCTCCATCTCAGGCATGGAGTCGGCCGGCATCCATGAGACGGCCTACAACAGCATCATGAAGTGTGACATCGACATCCGTAAGGACCTGTACGCCAACAACGTGCTGTCCGGCGGTACCACCATGTACCCCGGTATCGCTGACCGCATGCAGAAAGAGATCACCGCCTTGGCCCCCAGCACCATGAAGATCAAGGTGAGCTTGGACTACAGCTGACGGCATACAAGACCCTACATCCATGTACACACACGAGACCCTACATCCATGTACACATACAAGACCCTACATCCAGACATAGCAGCAAAGCCAGTGTGAGTATAGGATAGGATACATTCGGTGGCTGGTTTACAATTGGGACACTGTGTGACTTTTCAGGGTTGTGAGTGTGGTAAAGGAGCCCCTAATTCATGTGTATTGTAGTGTAGGGAAGTTTTTCACCCCAAGTGTAAAATACATGCACATACGTTATGTTTTCACTTTAATTGACAGAGGCAGTTCTCTGTGACAATGTCATTCTCTAACCACCCATCCCCCGCTTCTTGTTCTAGATCATCGCTCCCCCCGAGAGGAAGTACTCCGTCTGGATCGGAGGCTCCATCCTGGCCTCCCTGTCCACCTTCCAGCAGATGTGGATCAGCAAGCAGGAGTACGACGAGGCAGGCCCCTCCATCGTCCACAGGAAGTGCTTCTAAATCCTACACCGACCAATCAAAACGCCCAGACTCCCGTACCGACTCCTCCGTTTCTTCCGTCTGCATTTGTACCGTGTACCTTTATGTTTTGCTGTATATACACATGCTGTTGTAATAAATTCTTGCTTTTGACAATGTTGCTGTAGACTTTTAATTTACCTGTGGTGGAAAAACAGGATTAGATTACTGAGTACATTTTGTGGTCTTCGTAGTATTATTAGTAGGCGATTAATTCAAGGTCATTTGTAACCTGTTATCATAATAACAATGTCAACAGGTCTAGATCTCCTTCGATCTCATTGGGAAAAGGAGGAAACCTTGAAAATGTGTCTCTTATAGGCCTATACAAGTAAAACAAATATATATATATATTATATATAGGGCATATATATACAATTACATTGAAGAGGTGGCTCTCTAAACCTCCAAAATGTTTCGCTTTTCTGTTTGATCGTCCATCTTTACACCATATGAAAAAATATATATATTTAATAAAAAAACAGCTAATGCTTCTTTGGGATAACACGACTAAGACATCGACACAGACCTACATGTACAGCTGGGAGCTCAAACGTCACTCGCGCTTTGTTCTTACTTCCTGTTTACCTTTCAGCAGGTGGCGTGGATGAGCTCAATTAGGCCCGGCGCTCCACGTGCCTCACTCGGTTCCTATAACAACCACCGCGGTGTCCTTCGCGTTTGATTTATTTAGCCCTTGTATTCATTAAAGCCGCCATGCCGCCGATCAGGCCTACGGATGAGAAGGTGATCCGCTTCCACCTCCAAGTCATCCATGGCATAACTGTGAAGGATGGCTTCAGGAGAAAGGAGAGAGTGCTAGTGCTGGGGAGTAGGCTATTTGGCGTGTCTCTGGATAACGTGCAGCG
Source organism: Trachyrincus murrayi (assembly GCA_900323305.1). Lineage (NCBI taxonomy): Eukaryota > Metazoa > Chordata > Actinopteri > Gadiformes > Macrouridae > Trachyrincus > Trachyrincus murrayi. The sequence goes on along the minus strand of OOFB01031351.1, from coordinate 9,205 downwards.
GCGCTTCGTCCCTGAGTTTGGTCTGGTGCCCTGGTAAGTAGTGTGGTAAAGGGGCGACTGACTGCCTGTAATCCAAACCTTAGTCGTGTGAGAAACTCTCCTGCCTGTTAGCTTTTTGGTAGATGCGTGCTCGGTCCTGCTGGAGCGCGCCGGGACCGTCGGACTGTTCCGGAAGACAGGCTCTCTTAGTCGGATAAAGGCCTTGAGGGTAAGGATGTGACACTTCTGATATTAGATTAATGACTGCATCTAAAGGTATAAAGGAAACTTAGTTAGAAATAAGATGGGCTCGTTTAGCTGCCATATGATGATGATGATGCAATGTTGTGACGACCGAATCTGCTTGTATATATCTGTTAAGTAACTGTGTGTGTGTGTGTGTGTGTGTGTGTGTGTGTGTGTGTGTGTGTCAGAGACATGTCTCCGTTCACTCACACCACTAGTGGTACATATTATAGGCCTCGATATTTCACTGTCTCCATTCAAAACTCATGAACCCAATTCACCCCAACGAAAACCTTCTACCACCTAAACTGAATCTAAAAGAACAACAACTGGAGGATGCTCCATTAGTCAGTTACATCCGGCTTTTAAAAAATATATATAAAAAAGCATCACCCCACAGGCCAAGTTAAATCGAGGCGAGGGCTGCCTGTCCACAGCCCTCCCGTACGACGTGGCCAGCCTGGTGAAGTGCTTCTGTCGGGAGCTCCCACAGCCACTGTTCCCCCTGGAGCTCCAGGAGGCCCTGCTCCGGGCCCAGGCCCTGCCCAGCCAGCCAGAGAGGACCTCCGCCCTGCAGCTGCTGTCCTGCCTGCTGCCCGCCAGGAACGCCTCCCTGCTGCACTTCCTCTTCACCTTCCTCTCCCAGGTTTCTCAGAGGTCTGACACTGTGTGTGTGTGTGTGTGTGTGTGTGTGTGTGTGTGTGTGTGTGTGTGTGTGTGTGTGTGTGTGTGTGTGTGTGTGTGTGTGTGTGTGTGTCTATTCCAACATGCAGTTTTTTTGTTTGTTTTATATCTCCTACATTGTTTCAAGACAATTTGCATTTTTTTGAAGCTTTACTCAATTTTAAAGTTCCATAATAGTCTACTTTATTCATACGACCCCTTTATCACACTTAAAGCAGAAATTTTTGCTTGCCCCACTTTTAAATAAAAAAAATAAAAATGTATATTGGTATGTATGACCCTGTAACCTTCCGATGTGCTACCTGGTCAGGTGTGCGGAGAACCTGATGACCAGCGGTAACCTGGCCGTGGTGTTCACTCCGTGCCTCTTGATTCCGTCCGCAGCGTCCAAACTGTCCGAGCACGAGCTCGGACTCTGCATCGACGTGCTGCGTGCCTTCATCGACGACCCTCGTATATTCGGTCAGATTTTATCCTTTGTCTCAAGAAAGTTCTGTATTGTTCTTGCGGACTGAAAAATGACTTTTGAACGTGGTCACCTTGAAAAGCGTCTCAGGATTATCATTATGGTCTGTCCTGTCCCCCCAGGTGTGATTCCTAAGGTGGTCATGGATAGCATGTTTTTCCTCTTTGGCTCCCATCGTGTATGCGATGCCCCGCCCAAGAAGAAACACAAGAAAAGATACAGTTTGCGAGGTTGGGAGGAATGCTAGCTTGTGGTCTTATCTGAAGCAAACCTCCATGACAAGTGGTTTAATCAATGTTTCAAGCATAGCATAGATGCACTCCTTTTAGTCCTTCTTAACCTGTTAAGCCCCAAGCCCTTTTTTTGGGCTAATCCTCGCCTAAGATGACCTGCCCAAGTAAATCAGGACTAGCTCTACATCTGTCAGGTTTGCATGCATGAGGTTGGTATCCATAGGTAGATGACAAGTTGGGCAATCAATATATCAGGTATCTGTGAACTTGTAACGATCACCAATTCAGAGTAAACTAACATAATAAAATATATATATATTTAGTTTTTTGCAGACCCGGTACCAGGTCCACAGGGCTTTAAATGTATTATTTTTTAAATGTAGCCGTCCCGACCACCGAGACGGTGGACTGGACTTCTGAGGCCCACACCCAGGACCCCACACCCTCCACTAACAGACCGCTCAAGAGGAGTCTGGGTCTGGACTCCTTCCCAAATGTTCTGCTCTTCAGGATGTACATGCCCCACCATGGTAAGATCAGATCAGATGCTACTTTGATAATCCCAGACGTCAACTTCGGCTGCCGCAGCAGAAAGTACAGGACGGTAATGTAAATTAAAATGAGGCAATGAGATTTATTGATTATTGGAGATTGAGTGTTCTACGAAATGGTCTCTAGGTCAGCAGCAGGGGTTGAAGCGTGGGGACCCACTCCTTAACGCTACTGGTGATGTCGGCAAGGATGCGTGCCGGACTCCACAAGAGAGACTCAAAAGGTGTGTGTTGGTGTCTAGACTCGGCCGCTTCTCCAAGTTTACCCGAGGTCAAGACGCGAGCAGCTCTCCCGTGCTTACCAGTGTGGGAAAACTCCAACGTCCAACATCTTGGAGAAGGCGTTCTATGTAACTGTAATGTCAATTGTATTCACCTGGTCACGCGATGAGCTTTGTGATGTATTTATATATACAAAATTATTTATTTTTTTAAACTTTACATTTTTATGTCTGAGAAAACATGTTTCCTGTCAAACTGGTTTTCTCATCGAAATTCTATATTTTAAATTCTATATTTTAAACTAATAAACCTCCTGGCTGCATCGATTGTGTTTTTTTCTTTTCTTTGTGTTCTACGGGCTATTGTGCGTCTTAAAAAATAAAAGGCACCACCTGCTGAAACCAGAGAGCTACATTTGGGCTGATTGTTGACATTAGGGAGCAGCCAATCAGCGTAGGGGATGTTTGGTGTCTTAGCAACTGCATCGACGGGCCGTGAAGCGCCGAGGATCAGCATCCCTGCTGCTCTGTAAATCAGGGGTCTCGCTCAGCTCACCAGGTAAGGCTTTTAGGCTTACTGCACATTTTTGTTAATACCTTTATTGTACTGAGACTAAGTAGGGTATTATTTGCACAATATGGTGGGAGCAAATGCACGCAGTTTAGTCCGTTATGCTACTGTTTTTTTTGTAATGCGGCATAATGGTCGTGTTTATTTAAGACGTGCAGTCGTCTGCACGACGGGCCTACGCTTCCATGTAAATACGCGTAGTGATGTAGAGAACTCCACAACATCGCACGTTTTTTAATATAGGCTAAGTCTCGTCCACAGGACTCTAAGCCTACGCGTCAGTATCTGGTTTGTTTTAACGTTAGGCTATAATGAAAATTCATCTCATCGCGTTAACCCGTGCGTAACGTGTTTCTCTATCCCGTAGAGACAACATGGGTTCGGCGGTTCAGTTATCACTGATCGGCATACTGGCGTATGCGCTGGTGGACATGGCGTCAGGTCGGAGTCCTCGCACGGCCGACCAGGTATCCGAGGCCGAGATCCAACGCCTGCTGCACGGCGTGATGGAGCAGCTGGGGATAGCTCGCCCCAGGGTGGAGTATCCCGCTCATCAAGCAACCAATATTGTTGGACCACAGAGTATACAAGGTATATGGCCTACCTACCGTTTTATTTAACATTATATAAGCCTATTAAAGAGCGGTTGCTAGTGTTGTCTTTAATTGGTTTAGTTTTGGTATAATCTTTGCATTTATCGACCACATTGATTTCAAAGTGACGTCTGGTGTACTACCTCTCCTTGGCCACCAGGGGGTGCGCATGAGGGCCTGCAGCACCTGGGCCCCTATGGGAACATCCCGAACATTGTGGCGGAGCTGACGGGCGACAATGTTCCCAAGGATTTCAGCGAGGACCACGGCTACCCAGACCCCCCAAACCCATGTCCCATTGGAAAGACCGGTACGACCCAGAGCACGAGTTGTCAGTCTGAATATATCCAATTCATCTTGTCCATGGCCTTTTTTTAAAATATATACTCCCATTTCTAACCAACAAGATTGTTCAGGTATCAGCCTCATATACAGTACATTTCAATATACATTAAACATACACTGTTAAAATTTGCTGTCATTTTTACAGTTTGATAGTTTGATCAAAAGGGTAAAGTATATTCTCCCTTTTTCATTGATGTGTTGGACTACCAACCATAACCATGGTGATACAGTCTCAATTTTGTGTGTGTGTAGCATCAGATGGGTGCTTGGAGAAGGCCCTGGACACTGCAGAGTTCAGCAGAGAGTTCCAGAAGCACCAGCATCTGTTTGACCCCGAGCATGACTACCCAGCCCTGGCCACGTGGGTAGGTTCAGAGTGGTGCATGTGTTTTATTTCAAATGTCAAGAACATTTCCCTGATCCTTTTTAAACCTGGGATCTTGGTTGTTTTGTACTCTTGTTGTATATTCAAAGAAATGTTAGCTTACACATAATATTTTAGTCCAGTCATTATGTGTGTGTGTGTGTGTGTGTGTGTGTGTGTGTGTGTGTGTGTGTGTGTGTGTGATGGTTGACCAGACGTGGTTTGAAACTCTCTCCCTGAGGAGAACAGCTTGTCGAGGACGTCCAGACAACGTTGTTGACTGTAACTCTGAGACAAAAGGCTGACCAGATGAAGTGGAACGTCAATGTCTGTCTCATCCTTTTTTCTTTTTTTTCTTTCTTTCGACAAACTTTTTCAGAACAAGGAGCTTTTGTACCAAAAACTGAAAGGCGGGCCGAAAAGAAGAAAAAGGGTAGGCCTGTGATAAACATCTCATTCCTTAGCAAGTGGGGCTATCTTATGATTTTCTTATTTAAAATAGTGTACTAAACTACTCTTTACGTTTGCAGTTGGTCATTTAGCCGACACTTTCATCCAGTGTGTGTGTGTGTGTGTGTGTGTGTTCAATAAGTCCATTATGTGTCATAATATTTTCCAGAGTGTTAACCCCTACTTGATGGGCCAGAGGCTGAATAATGTGGTCGCCAAGAAATCTGCACCCAACTTCTCTGACGAAGAGGAGGAGGAGGAGGCCCCTACCACTTCTGTCAGCAGCAAAACCACCGCACCCCCCCAAACTGCCGACTAGCGGTTAGAAATCTTGAGTGTGTCAAAAGTAAAACGGCGTGAACTGCAGGGAGAGAATGTTGAATAAGAAAAACATTTAATTATTAGTGTACAGAGGTCAAGGTTTGTCACCATGTGTCTTTGTATATTCACGTTGTTTGTTTGGTACCTGTAGCAATGGCACATAAGGTCAGATTATTTCTAACAACCTTCTTCTGTAGTGTAAAACTACAGAAACGCTTCTCGCTTGATAAATGGTTGTGACCTAGAATAGGCCTACATGCTTAACACCCGTGCTTAACCTTAACAAATCAATGTTATGCTACATTCAATGGCCAGCTCTGGTAACTGCACCTTGCCATATTGCTTTGTGTTTTGTTAATATCCTCTTCAAATAAAGCCTACTTGCATTTCAACAGTTGGGAGTTGGTCTTTCTTTCAACGTGTCGCACAAACCAAGGATGGAGCACGACTCGGGGGTGTGTTCCACCGAGCTCCGCTATAAAAATGCAGTGGGGGCAAAACTTTTGCATGTCATTCACAAATCCTCTATTGACGTCGGACGTCTTCCACTTTACATATCGAACGCACCTACGCAGTACACAATCACCTTCGCGTGTTGCTTGGATAAAAGACTGGTGAGTCCAGACCATTTGAAATGCATATTTTATATTGAGCACGGCGCGTAATACACGCGTAAAAGCCGCGCGTAAAATGGTCTAATGAAATTTCGCTTTTTTTTTCTTTGCCATTAGTGCCATCATGAGGACTTCGGTGTTAACCTCAGCCGTAGTGTTGGGGATTCTAATCGGTCTGAGAAGTACAGATGCCGGGACTTTCCATGGTACTTTTCCGCATGCCTACAAATACAATCCGAACGAATCCGAGAGGTCGCAACAAACCCCTATAGCAGGATTTATTGCCCGTGCCATGGGGCCAGCGACGACCACCGAGGACGTCCTGGAATCCAGTCAAGAGGCATTGCACGTCACGGAGCGTCGATATCTGAAGATGGACTGGTGCAAAACACAGCCGCTGAAGCAGACGATACACGAGGAGGGGTGCCTGAGTCGAACCATCATCAACCGCTTCTGCTACGGCCAGTGCAACTCCTTCTACATCCCGCGGCACGTTTACCAGGAGGACAGCGCCTTTCAGTCTTGCGCCACCTGCAAACCCAAAACCTTCACCACCGTCACGTTCACACTCGTGTGCCCGGGCCAGACGCCGAGCACCAGGAAGAAACGAGTGCAGCGAGTGAAGCAGTGCCGCTGCACGACCATAGACCTGGATTAGATGTTTGGACGGGACGGAGGTGGATTTAAATGGTACAGAGGTGGAGAGCGATACTCTGGATGGACGCTATGAACTTGAATATTGGGACGTTATATGTCTATATGCCCTACGCAAGGGCGGTGGAAGCATTATCAAGGTGGGGGGGCCAGCCCATAACGGGGTTCTGGGCGTTCTCCCCCCAGACATTTTTTTCTCACAATGTAACTTCATTTTCTTGCATTTACACACCATTTGAGGTAGGTCTATGTTTTAGCTAGTCCAGCAGGCCATGTGATACGAGAGAATGCGAGTGAGAGCCGTTGGGGTTCTGACCATCTGCGCTCCCTGCTCAGAACGGCCTTTTTCTACTCAACCATACATATTTTTCTGTCAATTTGTGATGTGATTTCAATGTGATTTTTATCTGTGAAAAATGATACTGTATGACGGATTCTAATGGCATGTTTACCACGATTTTGGCGTCATTTTCACTCAGTTTATCTTAAAAGTGGGGACGACAAAAACAGGATTTTGAAAAGTGTGGTATATGATCCACTAGGGACAGTGGATCCTACACCACACTTTTCAAAATCCTGTTTTGAAAAGTGTTTTCCATGTGCCTATGGGTCCCTTTCTTTGGAGTTATTACTAATTTTGTTTGGGGTAAACGGAGAAACTGGCATATTCACTAAACCGTAATTCGACGCGTTAATAGCGTATAAAATCTCCGGCCTATAGTCAAGACCTAGGCTACTAATATGTTTAATTAAATGGCATTTGTATTGTTTCCACTGTGTGGAACAAACGCGGAGGGCTTTCATATTAGTTTTACACTTTGCACTCTTAATTATGTCATTCTATTAAATTGTAAATATGTGTATATGTGAATGTTTGTGAATAAACATTTGAACCTGGCCACGTTTGAACCATGTTTTCTTTGATGCTGTAGTACATTCTGACGAAAGCACGAGCAGAAATCTTGCACATTTATAGAAAAAAAAGGTTTAATAAGCATTGAGTCTTTATTTGGCTGTTAGGGCTATAATATAGCCTAGGCTACTCGTATGAATGTATCGGTCTTATTGGATTGTAGCCTATTTCACTTTTAATATGTAGGCCTACTTGTTAAAGCCATTTAGTTGAGTCGGCTTCACATAAGCAGATATATATTTAGCGCAATCCCAAAATGTATGTTTTTGAGGGTATCAAAGTTTAATAGACATATTTGGACATCGCTGCCATGGCAACCATGAGCTAGCCGTTGGATGCGTTTGATGACTATGTAAGAAATTAATTAGACATTGAGACACTGGCCATTTCTGGATTACATTTGAGACTATAGCTTGTGTTTGGTATATACTTTAGGTGCTTTTGGCTACTGGCATATTTTACAACATAAAAATATAGAGCATAAAATATCATATAATATCAACATAAAATGCCCACATTGAAAGAAATACACATGCAAATAATGAATGTGACCCTTTTGGCTTTCCATAGATCAGAGTCAGACTCCTTCATCGTCTTCCATTCTCTCTCCTCTTTCTCATGTGTCTCATCGGGAAGACTTGGTGGCATCTTTCTGTCGTAGTCTGTCTTTCTGTTGGAGGGGGAATCATACACAGTTTATCCATCTAAAAATATAATCGTATTATAAATCTTAAGTACGACTAATCAAATAAGCAACAATCAATCAACAATCAATATAATGTTAATGCAAACTGTAGCAAGCACATGTTATTGTTGTTTGTTAAATAAGGGCCAATGTACTGTGTCCGTACTGAACTGTGATGTATTGTATGGGATGGATATCTTGTTGTCTCTTACCAGACTATTGGGGTTCACCTGCCTGATCTCCACCTTCTTGTCTGTGGTGATTCTCCTCACTGACTGCTGGGCCTCTTTTAGTCTGCCATGCATCGGCGACGACAACAAAACAACAACAACAACAACAAAACAACAACAATGTCAGTTGTCAAATTACTCATCTGCAGTGAAATATGTTCTCTTTGGGAGTTCCACAAATTCCATGGGATTAGAAAGTAAGTGCGACAAATCAATAGGCGATACAGATGTTTTTTTAAACCATTTTGGGACTATCCTGCTGGGTAACAAAAATAAATGAATGCTGCAGTCCTCTCGATTCACAGGAGTGAAAAAGTGAGTGATTTAGCAATTTTTTGATAAAAATGTATAAATTTATTCATGGTGAATTGATGAATTCATTATGAATCAATTGTTAATTGACACATGCATGATACTACAAAATGAGAAGATGTCATGCCTTAATGCACACGCAAATGTGCACACACACACACACACACACACACACACACACACACACGCACACGCATACGCACCTTTCTTTGGAGAAGTTCTTGCTCTCCTTCTCCCACCTGGTCTTGAAGTCAGCACAGAACTCAAACCAGAGCAGGAAGAAGTGAGCGGTGGACACGTCCCCCTCTCCTGCCTTGGGCCTCAGACCAAAGTACCGCACCAGCTCCTCAAAGCTGCCTCACGAGGAAAATGTACAAATACTATTATATTATTATATAGAATATGTTATTATATTATAGAGATGGTGCTGGTTTATGGTGTCCCTCTTGTGATAACCTGTTTCTCAGTTTTATAATGAGCTGGTTTTGTTATTGCTGAGTGCAGCATAGATTATAACACCATAAAAAGAGTCTGTTGCCTGCTTATTTACTGGTCAAATTAGTGCAGATTAGTTACAGCAGAGTAGTCTGTAGAAGCTGAAGCTGGGAAGTATTGAGACATGCACACACACACACACACACACACACACACACACACACACACACACACACACACACACACACACACACACACACACACAGACATACAGACACACACACAAACCTTTTTTGAGTAGTCATCAAGAGGTCTGAGGCCTGCTCATGGTCTTTCCG
>OOFB01031349.1:19022-36048 GCA_900323305.1 Trachyrincus murrayi | reverse complement strand
GAGAAAGAGAGAGACAGAGAGCGAGAGAGAGAGAGACAAAGAGAGAAAGAGAGACATAGAGAGAAAGAGAGAGACAGAGAGCGAGAGAGACAGAGAGAAAGAGACATAGAGAGAAAGAGAGAGAGAGACATAGAGACATAGAGAGAAAGAGAGAGACAGAGAGCGAGAGAGAGAGAGAGTGGAGAGAGAGAGTGAGAGAGAGAGAGTGTGAGAGACAGAGAGAGAGAGAGAGAGAGAGAGAAAGAGAGAGACAGAGAGACATAGAGAGAAAGAGAGAGAGACAGAGAGCGAGAGAGTGGAGAGAGAGAGTGTGAGAGAGTGAGAGACAGAGAGATATAGAGACATAGAGAGAGAGACGTAGAAGGAGTGATAGAGAGGAGGAGACAGAGAGAGAGAGAGAGAGAGAGAGAGACACTCACTATGTAAAGCGTGTTGAATGTCTTGATAAAGTGCTTTATAATGCAATGTATTATTATTCTATGATTGTATTGATGAGCTGTGATTGGACGAGTGTTCGTACCTCTCTCCAGTTCCTAAGAGTCATGATGTGAGCCGACTGCAAGACAGAAAACACAAGACACTTATGAGTCTGCAACACGACTTACAATATATAATACAACATACAATATATAATACATATATACATATACGTATGTATATAAAGTGACTAAACACACGTTGTTACCTTTGTTCCTAGATAGAGGATCTGGCCGGCGTAGCTGGAGACAGACTCATAGCAGGCCTTCTCACCTACCAACGCCTGGAGCACACACACACACACACACACACACACACACACACACACACACACACACACACACACACACACACACACACACACACACACACACACACACACACACACACACACACACACACACACACACACACACACACACACACACACACAATCTTGTATGCACGCTAGCATGAACACACACACACACACACACACACACACACACACGCGTATCTTCTCACCTACCAACGCCTGGAGCACACACACACACACGTACATAGAACCACAAAAGTTGGGTCTGGTTGGGTCAGACACACTGACTTTGTCTTTTGGGTCCTGAGATTGAAAAAGTTTCAGAACCTAAACATCTACTCTCTCCACAAGTTCTCCTATTAATCTTAACATCTCCATCTCCTCTCTGCACATTTCTCCTGTAACATCAGAACATCTCTCTCTCTCTCGCTCTACCGTTCTCCCCTACATCTCTAGACATCTCTCTCTCTCTCTACCGTTCTCCCTACATCTCTCTCTCTCTCTCTCTCTCTCTCTCTCCCTCTCTCTCTCTCTCTCTCTCTCCATCTCTAAACATCTCTCTCTCTCCACCACCGCTGCTCCTCACCAGGGCCTCGGAGACGTTGCCCCCCGTGGCCAGAGACTTGAAGTGTCGGCTGTTGTAGACCAGCTGAACCTGCTCCAGGTCCAGCTGGTCCAGGACCTCCTGGCTGGGCCGGTCCACCACCTGCAGCTGCTCCTGGCTGTCCACCAGCACCAGGGTCCGGCTGCTGATCCACTGGGGGGGGGAGAACCGGGGGTGAGGGCAGAAAAATAAGAGATAAGAGTGCTTGGTTCATAACGGGCTGGACTGCTTCAGTGATGCACTTCACCACACCAAAACCCTCTCTAGCGTACTTATCTTCAATCTTCAATGAGCTAATCTTTCACCTAGATGTTGAACTTTAACCCTACACAAATACATTTTATATTTAGTACCTAAACCTGTTGCAATGCATCATGGGAAAATTACCAGAAAGTCACCACCTTGTCGCCTTGTGCTGGTACTCGCCCTGAGGCTGAGATGTCATCGCCCTGAGGCTGATGATGTCATCGCACTGAGGCTGATGATGTTATCGTGCTGAGGCTGATGATGTCATCGCCCTGAGGCTGACAATGTCATCGCCCTGAGGCTAATGATGTCATCGCACTGAGGCTGACGATGTCATCGCCCTGAGGCTGACCATGTCATCGCACTGAGGCTGACGATGTCATCACCCTGAGGCTGATGATGTCATCGCATTGAGGCTGATGATGTCATCGCACTGAGGCTGATGATGTCATCGCCCTGCTGGTACTCACACTGAGGCTGATTATGTCACAGTTGAGGTGGAGCTGCCTCTGTTTGACCACATGGATGGAGCCCATCTCCTCCTTCTTCACCTGGACACACACGTGACGGAGGCATGGTGGGGTTAACACACATGTTAACATGTCTCACGTAGCACCAAGTACTGTTCACCATTTACTATTTAGTCATTCAGCAGACGCTTTACCCAAAGAGAATTCAGATAGTTAGATATATTTGTATGTATTAATGGATTGCATTTTATATTGTAATATTATATATATTGTATGTAATATTTTATGCAAGTGTATATACGCATATTTTTCTGAAACATTATTTAATATGTTTCATGTTTATTCCTGACTTTGTTGTATTGTTGTGTTTATATTCCTACTTGTACTTCTATTCTCCATTTCTATTACAGTTTTTCTACCTTGAGCAGAGCAACTGTGACAGAATCTGAGTAATCTGAAACTGAATGGTCTGCAGTTGATGAAAGGTGAAGTGTCTGCAGGAAGCAGTTAAAAGGTCTTGGGGTACCAGGAGGAAGTGCACGGTGTCTCCCCTGCAGAAGGCCAGGACAGGGTTGTACGTCTTCTGGGCGGGAACAAACTGCCAGGCCAGCTGAGGGACGCTGGAAGGGTCCGACTGGAGGGGGAAATACACACAGGACCACTGATCACACACACACAGGGCATACCAAGATGAAATACCCCCCAAAGGGAACCAGAACAAGTACGGTCAGTTAGGTGGGCAAAAACATTTGAATAATTGAACTTCGTTCAACACCAGGACCACCACACAACAAAGTTGAAACGAAAGAAGATGAAACAAACAAATTTGATGGTCATAGGTAGACAAGAAGAGAGAGAGTGAAGAGAGTGAAGAGAGTGAAGGTCATAGGTAGACAAGAAGAGAGAGAGTGAAGGTCATAGGTAGACAAGAAGAGAGAGAGTGAAGAGAGTGACGGGGGACCGGCGAAGAGTGACCTTGTTGTAGGGGAAGGTCATCCACACTTTGAGGGAAGGCTTGAGTCCGATCACAAGAATCTGAAATAAAAGAAATCAGATTCACGTTTACATTGATATATATATATAGGTATATATATACAGGACGGTTTCAATCATGTGATCTGAAGTTCCCTAAAAGACGTTCAAGCCTCCATCTTGGTACTTCTTGACCAAAAATTCTAGAATAACCAAGCAACCAGTTTTTATTATTCTTATTATAATGGTGAAGAAGCAACAAGATGGCGGCTTGGAATGTGCGCTGTGCATCATGTGAAACCCTCTTATAGACTTATGTTTGTAGTTCTTTGAATATCCTTCACATTTTTTATGTCCTCTTTCTTTTTCATTCTTTGAATGTTCTGTAATTCTGCCGCTGTGACACGCAAAACTTCCCATCTGGGATTAACACATTTCATACACGTATCTCATATTTACATCTATTTATCCATCTAGACCCAGACCCAGACCCCATACCTTGGTGAGGGATCCCATGGCCAGCAGGGAGTAGGGCGTGATGGGGTGGTCTTTCCGGTCTGGGGGGGTGTGGAGGGGCTCGATGCAGCACACCTCCCCCTTAGACCCGCTGAAGAGGCAGCGGGAGTCACAGGACCGCATCCCCATCACCCTCCTGAGCACACAGAGACCCGGGAACAGACCATAAGAACACACGTGTTCTGGTTATTAGGTTCATTGTCATATTTCAATTTGTTGTGCCATTTATACTCGTGTCTAGTTCTTTACATTACAAACACAACCAATCTTATAAGTTGTTTGAACCTTGTAATTTACAAATAGTTTTTACTGTTTACTACTATTTACTAATTTAGAAGACACTTTTATCCAAAGCGATTTAGGGCGACTTAGTGGATTATGAGTCGATTTTCAGGGCATTTTAGATACAGGTCATTAAGGAGCAGGTAGCACTTGCAGGCATCTTGCTCTAGGGTGTCTACAGGTAGACTGTGGACATTGAGGTTCAAACCCAGAACCTTCCTTGCGAACTGCAGGCCATTAACCTCTTCATCCCGAGAGGACCCGTATCCGGTCTTTATTCACTCTGACCGAGTAGCATCCTTCAGGTCATTAACGGAGGTGTATTGTGTAGTACTCACTAAATTCAGGTCATTAACGGAGGTGTATTGTGTAGTACTTGCTAACTTCAGGTCATTAATGGAGGTGTATTTATTTACCTGAAGGCCAACTCAAACACTGATCCTCCGCTGTCATTGCAGATGGCCAGCGTAGGATCGTCTGTGAACTGAGAGACCAAAGAAAAGATGCTGAGACAAATACATCTGTGAATTCATTAATCTGTTAATTCATTGTACATACATTGTACCTTGACATGCAGTACTGGAGTGTGTATTAGTACCTTGACATGCAGTACTGGAGTGTGTACTAGTACCTTGACATGCAGTACAGCGGTCCCAGGGGGGTGGGCGTCTGTGATGGTCCTCAGCAGTTTCCCGTTGGCCAAATCCCACATGGTGATCTGAGAATCAAACAATGTTTGTAAAATATTTCTTGTTAGTTATCTGTCTTCCATGACATCTATGTACATTGTTGAATAAGAAGAAGAGATTATCTTTCTCTGTGTGTGTGTGTGTGTCTGTGTGTGTGGGCACACCTGTCCTTTGGCGAAGCCACACAGTAACCGCGAGCAGTCGTGGTTGATGCTGAGGGCGGAGACGGCGCCAAACTCCGCCCCCGTTGCCGTGGTTCCCAGACACAGCCGCAGCGCCTGGTTCACGTCTGGAAGACATGTGGAAACACAGTTCAGATAAGCGGAGAAAACCGTCTTACTTTTAAACATTCAACTACTTCAACCAAACTACTTGGACAAATAATAATAATAATAATCAAATAATGTCACACACGTATGTCGTGTAATGTGTGTAGGTGTGAGAGAAGGGAAGAGAATCAAGGTACTTTGATCAGTGTTCTGTTTCTCTGGTTTTATTCTCTTCACTGCTAGCGAACACTAAGGAACACCAAAAAAGGGATTCTTGTGTGGAATAAACAAATAAATAAATATAAATACATACAAAAGGCACAGACAGAGAAGACATGCAACAGAGCAGTGACGTCAGAGCATAACAACAGATTAGCTCAAATGCTACTCTGTCTATCTAGTTAGCAACAGAACATAATGACTTTCATATAATACATGTGTTTATATTACAAAATATACCAAAATGTTGCTATGCATCACCGTAGAGGAGTTTGAGAAACCAGAAAATACATGACCACAAATACATAACCATGTATAAAAGGTTGGTCACATAAATAAAAGGGGTAAACCAAGTGTATGATGAATGGTCCAAGATACACACATGAGCATGCATGACCCCTCAGAGGGACTGCCCATACCTTTTCCTGTTGAAGGCATCGCAGCGATGGCAAAAATGAAGAGACGACACTATTTTGAAATAGACACTAGACAATACATCAGCACCATTGCTGACACCAAGACACTGAATATTTGCAATTTATTCAACTCTTTTGTCTGAGGTTTTAGTTTTAGCTTTTTGTTCTGAATATGTAATTCACCTTCCTGTATATATTTCTTATTTGATGTATCCTGTGCGTATTTGTCAATATAAATTGCATTTAAAAAAACACACATCTTCAACACCCACTAGCAGTGTCATAATCTAGCACTCACTAGCAGCAGCCAATCATCATCCATACTCAGAATCAGTGTCCAATCATAATCTAACACTCACTTGCAGCATCCAATCATCATCCATATACTCAGTATCTGTGTCGAATCCCCACGTCAAAACACGATTCAGTTCTGACCAACACTTACTCTTGAATTTTGTTCAAACTCAAAGAAATGAAACAATTCAATTACTTCTTGGGTAGTGTTTCAAGGAAGCTAATGATATTTAGATAATTATAAATAATAATAAATATTAATATTTTTATTTAAGATGATATAGGAGAGAATAGTTCCAAGAATTATATTCTAGCGCTGCTTCTTCACAAAACCCTTCATAGATTTAGACTAGAGCAACGGTCGCTCTACAGAAGCTGGTGGACTGGTGGCCAGTAGCGGAGCTAAGGGATGGGATGGGGGGGCCAAGAAACACCTGATCTTGTCAAAATCTTCTTTTTTTGGTTATTAATTATGGGAAGTGTAAAACCCGTGCTGCAAACTTGGCTTGAGACGATAGCCCCTGTCAAACAGTAAATAATTGAAAGATGTTTCTTGGCTAAGCAGAAAGTTTAACCTGATCAGCATGCGGAAATGTTAGACATTGACTCGCTAGCTAGCTATTAAATAACAATTTACTTCGCTTCCAGCGAAGCGCTTCTGGCAAAGCTGGATTTGGAAGTAGTTCTGCGGTTGGTTCGTTTAAGAGACATTTAATATATTTGGTTTGTTTCAGACAGACACACACAATTATATCCGTGATGAAGAATTCAGTGTCCTTCACTGTCCTTTTTCAACAAGCTATTTTGTTTTGCAAGTGAATATCGCCAAACTAAAATCACCGCGGTGCGCTTTATCTAAAGCTGTCCTGTGAGTGGTTTTTCGAACGCCTGGGGTGTATCCCTGATTGGCTACAGATAATTCGTTGACAACAAGTTTGTAAATGCAGGTTTGTATATAAATGTAACAACATCCAAATATGTTTTTGATGAAAATTGCAAATACTTTTAAATACATATATTTGTGGATTTGTACTACATTTATTTAAAAACAGAATGAAACTCATTCATCATCCAGTCATCAGTCATTTATATATAAATCCCGAAACACATTTGTGAATCCTTCCGTGTGCATTCATTAATATTGAGATCTGACTCCACACGCTGGAACCTCAAGAGGAGCGACTTGTAGCTGTGTTAACATTGGACAGTAAAAGTGTCTCAAAACCAGCATCTGATGGAATGAATTCCAGTGTTGACAAGGCAACTGAATACAGGAAGTCATACAGCTGAACTCAATCCATGCAACCTCTGCAACCCAGTCTACATATGAAGTGTAACAGGAACGCTCAGCCACAACCTTCTGCTGATGACAAGTGACGTATCCTCTGGAAACATGATCACAATACGGAAAAAACGAAAAATGAATAGACAGTATATAGTATATAACAGCATGCTAACGCTACCACACAGAGAGATTCCTGTTCTTGGTGGAGACCCACTGCAATGGAGGACAAAGCAAGTAACAAAAGGGATTGCCTGTATTTTCCAGAACAAGGGAAAAGGAAAAGGACAAGAAATTCCAGGAAGAATAAACACATTGTAAGGTCACGGTGGGGAGAACCATTCTGGTGAGATTCAGGGAGGTGAGGGGGGCGCAGGGAGCCAATCAGATGGAGCGATACTGAGGCCAGGCCAATGAGAGGTAGCGATAGTTTGGGTGGGAGTAGGTTCCAAAGAAAGCTCTGCGAGGACCTTTTGTGACGGAGACAGAAATAAACACTGACATATTTTGGAAAGTGAAAAAGGGTAAGTTAGATCTGTGAACCTTTTCGTTAAAAGACGTACTCCAGAAAAGTGAAATCTCTTGCATTAGAATTGGCTAAAATTAATATTTAAGGCTTCATCGTCTGCATTTCATCTCGCTTCTTTTATATCTTGCGTGGATTGGAGCTCGTATCATTTTACCTCGCGTGGACGGATGCTCGCGTCTTCTGTCCTGCGAGTCACTATTCGGACGGTTGGGGTGGATCCATACAAAACTAATGAAGGATACTTTGGTTATTCTAATGGGCCAGTTCTTTATTTTTACATGTGCAACGGCAGCAAACAACAACAACGTGACGATTTCATGTTTTTGTTGTACCGTTTAACTGATAGTGTTAACTGGTCACAAGTCTAGAAGCCTAGAATACCCGGGGTGACCCAGACGGTACTTTCCACGGCGTGTCGAAGCAATTCCAAGATGTCGGGGAAGCAGAAATATAAGCGGAAGCACGTCCGCTGTACACTTACAAGTTGCTTGGACATGCAGAAATCGTTGTACAATCTCTCGAAAGCATTAAGAACAAATTGTTAAACAACAAGGAGAGAGCGGTTGGAAGGGAACGTCCACTGTAAACAGCCTGTTTTCAGACGAGGATACGTTCGGGTCTGGACACTACAGAGAATGGACATGTGGCTCAGTCTACTACTACTACCCACTACTATTACATACCTAACATGACAGAATCGTTGTTTTGAAGATGTCTTAATGATAAAATGATGTTTTAACCTAGGAGTTTACTAGAAGTAGAAAAGTGAATGGGGCCTAACCAGTGTGTTTATCTGTGTTTCTTCCAGCCCAGCGGAGAACATGGCTTGGCGTAGCTGCAATGTGGAGATCAGCAACTCCTGTAACTCCTACTCCCTCACCGAGCCACAGTAAGCCCATCATTGGTTCATTTAAATGCCAATCACACAAACAGGAAGTACAACCCTCACATTTGAGTATTTTATGGACAGGAGAGTAATGTGGCTAGGATCCCAGCCATAAGGTACTGGGTTCGATCCCCCATGTCCACAGTCTACCTGTAGGCATCCTAGAGCGAGATGCCCCCTAACCCCTACCTGCTCCTTCATGACAGGTATCCAAAACTCACTGTAAGTCGCTTTAGATAACAGCATCTGCTCAATGACTGAACAGTAGTAATTAAATCATATTTGTTGTCATTTTGGCATTAAACCAACATGTGCTAAATAGTAGTAATAGTGATTTAGTTATATTTGTTTGTTTGGGTGTCGTCTGGGTGTCATTTGTTTGGGTGTCATCTGGATGTCATTTGTCATTGTCCCCATCATCAGGGTGTACCTGTATTCGGGGCGCTGCAGTGTGCCCTTCCCCCTCACTATTGAACCGAAGACCAAAGGCGACGCCACCTTCATCAAGGTCGAGGGCATGGCCACCGGGGCGGTGGGCGTCTTCACCTACAACCTGTTGAACATCGCCAGTAAAGAGAACCAACACAAGCTGGTCGTCATGTACTCAGTGCCCTACGACCGTATGCTCTACTCCAACTGGTTCGCCGTGGGCATCTTTGGCCGCGATACCCAGTGTGATCAGAACCTCTACAAGCTCATGTACAACGGGCAAGAAAGCGGCTTTGTCCGTGGCAAGGGGGACGGCTCCCACAAATCGTACAACAGAGATGGCCTGGTGGTCTCCGCCAACATGGGGGACACAAGCAAGACCGTGCTGAGGGTGGATATCAAAGGGTGAACACCCCCTGTAGTTTCAACCATATCAATCAGACGGTCGTCATGAATCCGGGTTTTAAAAAAACAATATTTATATATTGTTATATATTGTTTATATATATAAATACATATAAACAGTCAACTTTGCTTTACGATATTAATAAAAATTGTGCAACACAATAAAGCTATCAAACCCTCTGATTATGTACAGTTGTTTGCCTACTGTGTGATACACATAGATTTTCATCCATTAATTCAACCGTTATTTATAAAGGGTGGGACACAACTGATTTTATAAGGTACACTGCGTTATGGCTTCTGACCTAGCAACCAGAGAGCGACTGAAGACAATATGATTGAAAGTAAAGAATCCAAGCAGGTAAGAAGGCAGTGAAAAAGGAAGGGACAGGAAGAGGTCCAGAGATGAATCCTGTCAGTTTGATCATTTCATCCACCCTGGGTGTGTCGCCAAACACCCGGGCTTCAAAGCCCCGTCAACATTATCTACTCAACATCTGTTCAGTTCTGCTGAACGGATCAGTCGTTCCTACCTTCCCAACGACCACAAACTGGATTTCAAGGCACGCCAACTTAAAGTTGAAGAAAAGTATCACACCAGAATCGCCGGTCCAACTTTCGCTAAATTGCCGGTCGACAGTTTTGTTCAAAACGTTTTTCTCGCTGTGGCCCCAAAATGTGTCCGTTATTTCTAAACTTAACAGCTCGTGACGAATGTATTCTAGATGTACAGAGAGGGTGGCTACCGTGCAGATGTAGTCCAACCTTGTTCATTTGATTATGTATTGTACTGTACTTCTATGATTTGTCCTATTATGTCCAGGGGTAAAATACTTTATGTTAACTCGTGTCCTGCTTCACCAAATACACCGCATTTAACACAATCAAACGATAAAAAAAAAAGAAAGAGTGAAAGACGATTGCTCCAGGATAAAAACAAATCACCATGATGTGATTAACGAGCGTTGCCATGTGACTTATTTGCTCAGATACAGGTGTGGTCCAACCTACTGGGGAGATTCAGGGAGGTGAGGGGGGCACAGGGAGCCAATCAGATGGAGCGATACTGAGGCGAGGCCAATGAGAGGCAGCGATAGTGCGGGTGGAAGATAAGGTGGGAGTCACCTGGCACCACCAAGTCTTGATTACCTGAGTCAATAAAACCTAAGGTCCAGTACAAGGTGACCACTTCAAATCCACCTCACTGCCTTCCCCATCGTCGCTGAGATACTCTTCTAGAAAGCTCTGCGAGGCCCTTTTGTCACGGAGACAGAAATAAATACTGTCCATTTTGGAAAGTGAAAAAGGTAAGTCCATTTTGAATCGCTCGGTGAACCTCAGCCTTAACCTTATTCAAAGATGTACTCCAGAAGTGTTACATCTCTTGCATTACAATTGGTTAGAATTTATATTTAGGGCCTACTACGTTTCTAAGATATAACTGGAATGGCAAAATACTGATTTGATGAAATTGGCCACACCTTAATGTCCATTAAGATGGTTTTAGGATAAAAGGGTCTGTATAGTGCTAGTAACAGTATAGTAGTAGAATAGTATGACACTAATTTAATCATATTTGTTTGTCATATTGATATATTAAACACACAAATATCTATTGATAACCTTTATCTGTACTGACCAACCCGTAGACTCAAACATGACTCCAAAGGTTTGAGGGTAAAACTGAATCATTAAGAGCAGAATTACCAGGGAGGGATTCATAAGTTACCGCCCTCATCTTCTGAGCTGTCCATAGAGGTCTTCACTCCTTCCCTTTTCTATCGCTGCAATGGACTGAGGTTACTACAAGTGGTCAAGCTTCAGGAGCCTAACCAGAGGTTTATCTGACCCGCCCGCTGTGTTTCCTTCAGCCCAGCAGAGAACATGCCTCACCGTAGCTGCACTGTGGAGATCAACAACTCCTCCGGGTCCTACACCCTCTCTAACCCAAGGTGAACCCGCCAATCACACAAACAGGAAGTACAACACTCGCAGAGTTTGCGTTCGCTGTTGGCGAATGAAACGCCCCGTTCACCCAGATTTGAGCTCGTCTGCCATCAGACTTTAGACGTTAATCTAAAGTCTGATTTGTGAGACTACCGTAAGCCCAACCTGCCCCTTAATGACCTGCACCTGAAGCCACTGTGGGTCACTTTGGATAAAAGCTAAATGACAAAACAGTCATTTAATTTGTGAATAAATAAATGAATAGTAGTAATAGTAGCGTAGTCGTATTTGCTCCGATGGGTTCATCCGGGTGTCGTTTGGGTGCTAATTTGCTGTCGCCGTCCCCATCGCCAGGGTGTTCACGGAGAGCGGGTGCTGCGAGGTGCCCCTGCCCCCCATGATCGGTCCGTGCTCCAACGCCAGCGCCTTCTTCAACAAGACCAGCGGCGCGGCCACCGGCTCGGTGGGCGTCGTCACCTACGACCTGTTCAACTGCGACCTCGGCGACTACCAACACAAGCTGGCCGTCATGTACTCCGTGCCCTACGACCGCAACCTCTACTCCAACTGGTGCGCCGTGGGCGTCTTCGACCGCGGCACCGAGTGCGACTACGACCTCTACGACGTCATGTACAACGGCTCAGAGGACCGCTTCGCCCGGGCCAAGGCGGACGGCTCCGGCGTGTCCTACGAGGGGGATTACGTGGTGGTCAGCGCCACCATGTCGGACTCGGGCGAGGCTGTGGTGAGGGTGGATGTCAACGACCTGGGCATGTACTAGGATGGGGGGGAGGTGGAGGGGCTGGGCATGTACTAGGACGGGGGGGAGGTGGAGGGGCTGGGCATGTGCTAGGACGGGGGAGGTGGAGGGAGGGGTGGTGCTGTGTGTGTACCCTCACGTGGTCTCAACCATATCGTATATCGGACGGTCGTTGTGAGTATTTTGTGACTGGTTACGCTCATCTGGGATAAAGGTATTCATTCTCTCTTTATCGGTGGAGTTAATTAAAGCACAACGACAATTAAAAGTGTTGGTGGCGTTCTTTCTTGGTCGGGAGTCATTTATTACACTTTTCAAGTACTTTACTTCACCTCTTTTATCTTAGTGTTTCTTTCACTGAAATGCCTTCGTTAACAGTTGAAGGAGGTGACGGTGAACAATTAAAGTACTTTTACTTTTTTAAGAACCTTTCGGCTGGGACTCAAACACCCTGACTACTACACTATCCTGCCACACCTAATATCCTGGTCATTTTGATGACTCAAACATCCACAACATGACGTTGGACCCCAGAGTGAGAACAAGATTGTGTTAATCTTGAGTCCAGACAGAGATAAGCAGAGTCTGGCTCCTGTGATACAACGCCCCAGTACTATTCCTACTACTACTACGATCAGGGAGGGAATAACCATATGGTTAGTCATCTTTAAGGATTGGATCTGCGATAACAACAGTAATTAGACAATCTTCAACGGTGTTCTTCAGAAGATATGAAGATAAAAATTTGGCAAGACTTTAACTTACTATTTAGTCAGGCACCGGCGCCTTTAGCCAAAGCGTGTTAAAGTGCACACCTTGATAACCCTTAATAACATAAATAGAAGTCAATGACAGATTTCTGTTGTCCATCACTTTAAAGTATTATTTTCAGGATGCCTACAGGTAGTAGTGCGGATGACAGAAGGATTAACAGAAGGCCTTTCGGCTGGGATTCAAACTACTGACCACTGGGAACCCATAGTGCAAACTAGGTTGTGATAATCTGAGCCCAGACAGAGAGATGGCTTGTTATGACAGAGTGTGAAGGTTGAAGGTTCTCTGACCCCTAATGTGTTTCAGTGTTTTGTATCCAACACAACTCACCAAACACCAGGGCCAGTCCATGGGAGGTCCCCACCGCGATGACTCCTGACACCGTCTACATGGAGGAGGAAACACATGAAACACAGATCAATCGAACACAGAGAGACAGAGTAACCACACGTCATAGGCTTCAGTTTGAGCAGGGCCTTGGACATCTGGACAGATACAACTTCAGAGATGGACAGACAGGCGGATGGAGAGAGGGATAGACAGGCGGATGGAGAGAGGGACAGACAGGTGGATGGACAGAGGGACAGACAGGTGGATGGAGAGAGGGACAGACAGGTGGATGGACAAAGAGACAGACAGGCGGATGGAGAGAGGGACAGACAGGCGGACACTTTCAGTTTATTAAATTATTTGCTAAAGAAAGAGAAAGTTACATTTTATTGTCATGCTGGTCTTGCAGCAGCATGCAAAACATCAAAGTGCAAATACTGAAGAATAAAATATAAATAATGAAGAATAATCAAAATAAATTACAAAATACGATCAAAAGACACAGAGAATGTCCCTAGTACCAGGACACTTACTATAGCTGTGGGTAATCCTGCATCCACTTTATCCTGAAGAGAAAAAACACACAGAGAGACACTTACAAACAGTAGCCTCTCCTTTCAAAGTATTTTGATTTCAAGGAAGGACAGCAGGAGTACTCAGTAATCCTTAGCCATTGCATTCAATCGTGGTATTTTCTTGGGGAAAGAAAATGCTCTAGAAAACTCTAGAAACAAAATTAACACATCATATATGGATATGGGTTACGCATAACTTAAAGTTAAATCTGCATCCTAGACGTTTTTCTAACCATTTGCAAGTAAACCGTACTGAAACTCGTGATAGCTTGTTCACAAATCCAGTCTTTGGTTTGATGTTTACATCCTAGTCTGCCATCTAGTGGTATTAAAAAAGGTTAGGTAGTGGACCTTTAATATAGAAATATACTGAATACAGAATTTTTTTTGTAAATATTATATTTGTATGTAATGTATAAGATCCAGGCAGACTGTTTGTAACCCTGTAAATTATTACTTTTCATGATCATATGTTGTTGATGTGTGTGTGTGTGTGTGTGTGTGTGTGTCGTACAGCAGCAGAGACGATCTGAGCAGAGATTCCCTTCAGCAGACTGTGTCTCAGAACAGATCCGTGCACGCTAGAGTTCAACTCCACCGTCTTTTTCCTCCTACACACACACACACACACACACACACACACACACATACATACATACATATTTAATATCCACATCCAAAATCAATATGGGGGCAATATATGCACCAGAGCACCCACCACACACTGGCTCTCAGAGTGGAGAGGTGAGGAATGAAACTATCCAATCAGAGACCAGAGGATGAATGGGGGGGGCCATGTGTGTACAACAGCCAGGACACCGGGGTTAGCGCCCCTATTCTAGCAATGAGTGCAATCAATCAATCAATCAATCAATAATAATCAATAACGCCGCGGTACCGTTTGAGGTGGGCCGGGTCCCCGCTGTCGGAGCTGGCCAGGGAGGACGTCTCGCAGGAGTGGCTGTCCACGTTCTCCGTGTTCAGCAGACTGGTGTCCTCCCACATAAACGTCTCCTCCTCCGTCTCAGGCTGCAGGGGAACACAGAACCATTTACACTGGGGACGCTGGGGACATGTCGTCCCCCCCCCCCCACTTTTTGAAATGGACGATTCTGTCCCCATCACTTTTTAAAAGCATCATTTGTTAAAAATGTTCTGAAAAATAGCTTGCAGCTAAAAATGTTAACTAACGAATGAGAACGCTTTGAGAAAGGCTTATTTGCACAATAAGAAAACATACAATGTAGATATAGAAGAAACTAATGTGCATTGTCAAAGAAAAGTAACGTAAGCGAAAAAGAAAATTCCCCCCTAGCTTACTGATTCTAAAATCACCCCACAACGTGACCTTTTGAGGGGGGGGGACGACGACGACGACGACGACGACATATGTTCAGTCTATTCGCGATTTACTTTTCGTTGCATTCTTTGCAGAAAACTCTTCGCAAGGTGGAGCATGCGGGTCATCGGTCGCAATCAATTAAGCCATATTTTAAGCTCGTCGTATTTTCTATTCGCGGCCCCCGCGGTCCGTGGCCCGGTGGTTGCGGACCGCTGGAGTAGACGTCCTATCACAGACAGAGGAGCAGTCGGACATGCGGAGCGCTGCTTGCAGTGGAGAAAGCGGAGATTTACATTTACATGCGGAGAATTTTGACTCGTTGCGTCGCGGCGATGTCTCGCAGATAATACATGAAAAGTATAATTTGCTCAGAGTCCGGAGACAGTTGTGGTTCGGTCCGGACTTTGAGTACCCCTGGTCTAAATGAATTACGATGAGAAGATATGCCCTTAAAATGATCAAATTGAGGTTTGAAACGTCAGTTTATACTTTAATATACTTGAATGTAATGACCATCAGTTTGACTGTTTAGAATCGTATTTTGAATTCATAAGCATACCATCTCAAATTCCGCATAATTATTGTGATAATATATTTTTCCATATCGCCCTGCCCTACGTGTCCCTCATCCATGTATGATAGTGTACAAGCATTTAATGCCTTACTTCATGTATGTGTTATTGTATAGCAGGTATATAGACTGTTGTTAATGATGTTGTTAAAGAAGAGTAAAAAAAAAAAAAGAAGAGTAAAAGTGGGTATATAAAGTACCTCATTAATATATGATAGAGTAGTGTAAACACAGGCATAATACTGTACCTCATTTAGGATGCTTTCCAGTGTGGGAGGGGTATCCACTTGGGGAATGTCAAACTCCTTATCGTCAATCTGAGGACAGAAGAATAAAACAGAGACATGTATAAGCAGACAGACAGACAGACAGACAGACAGACAGAGAGACAGACAGAGAGACAGACAGACCTATTCTCTCTCAGAAGTACAGACAGATTATAGATGTACACCAACATGACACATTGAATGTGATGTGACACTAACATTAGAGCATAGAATAAGGTGAAGCAGGCCAACTCACCGCATCGATTTCCATGAGGTTGAGCTGTGAGGACGCAGACACGAGGCTGCGAGTATCGGGCGACTCCGACATGGTTACAAGGTAATGCTAACTCAATTAAAAATGTCAAATTGGGCTATTACTGGAGGAGCAACACAACATGAAAACAACGGAGCACATCCCAGTCCTGCGCTGCGCACTTCCTTGTTTGCGGCGGAAAGGGGGAATGTCACGTGATACGTCACGTGTTTTTTTTTTAAGACAGCGACCATAAAACATGACATTATTTGTATCATTACATAAAGAACAATTATTATATGAAATGATATTACATATAACTTTTATGTGATTATATAAATTTGCTATAAATATAATTATATTAAAAATATATATAAGTATATAACTAGGCATTATAAATACAGATAATAAAAAATATGAAACACTGCATTTGTTTGTGTGTGTGTGTGTGTGTGTGTGTGTGTGTGTGTGTGTGTGTGTGTGTGTGTGTGTCTTTAATGCTTTGTGGGTCGTTTTTAACGCAAAGTCCATCGTTTTTCTTGGGCTTAGCGTTACATTAGTGCCAGAAAAAGCCGGATAATAAATAATAACACGCAAATAATAAGGGTAAAGTAACGTTGAGGAACTGTGGAGGTGATCGGCGTGTGGCTGGGAGCTGTCCCCGGGGAGCCGGTGCTGAACCCGGGGGGGGGGGGGGGGGGGGGGGGGGGGAGTGATGTAGCGCTGCCGCTCCTTCTCTCGCTGCAACCTCGTTCCTACACCTCGTCCGGCATCACTGAAGAACCACTGTGAGACATGGCTACTCTTCATCATAGCCGTTGCTAATCAAATTGAGAGCCCTCTGTGTGTTTTTAAAACAGGCCTGTGTGTGTGCATGGGAGCGCTTGTTTTCTGCCGGAGGAAGGCTGCTGAGGTATGGGGGCTTCGG
>OOFB01031338.1:0-11838 GCA_900323305.1 Trachyrincus murrayi | reverse complement strand
TCCTCGACTGCTTCGACGACACCCACAACTGCTTCCACCGTCTCGACTGCTTCGACGACAGCCACAACTGCTTCCACTCCCTCAACTGTCTCGACGGCACCCACAACTGCTTCCACCTCCTTGACTGCTTCGACGGCACCCACAACTGCTTCCACTGCCTCGACGGCACCCACAACTGCCTCGACTGCTTCAACAGCACCCTCAACTGCTTCCACTGCCTCTACACACAGAAAAACAATGGTTCTTAACTGGTTCTTTAAAAGGCTGTGTTGTTCCACGAAGAACCATCACCTACTAAAGAACTATTTTATGTAGTGGATGGTTCTACATGTTTGTCATATGGTTCTTTGGGATATTAAAGGGTTCTTAATTCCTGTTTGAGTTATTGGATGGTGGGGGATGGTATAAATTTGCAAAATAACCATCTGGGGGTGGCTAGTTAGCTGCTAGCAGATATATATACACTATATTGTATTGCAAATGAGCCTATATAATTAGAAATTTGTCTACTGGCAGATAATTGTAGATAATTGTCTACTGGCATGACCGATATTGCAGTTAATTATAAAATATTAATAATAATAAAAAACAATTGTCTACTTGATCACATACAGGCCTAATATAGCCTATAACTGAAGTCTGTGCTGAAACCTACACTACAAACATCTAAATGGTGTGCCTCAAGACACACACACACTAACATCTGGGTGATGTGGTTGGACCTGTCAATTATGATTGCCTCGCAATAGGCAAGGTAAACAAAAACAAAACAAAAAAATAGCTGACTGCTAGAGGGTTGCTGGAGGCGCCTTATTCCATTGTTTTGTGGTTGCAGCTAACATTAATTTGTGGAGTTTGAGGTAAGGTTAGACTTTTTGATGTAAGAAATTGTAACGCAATCGTCAGGTTGTTGAAACCGTTATCAGTTAATTTCGCTTGTATTACGTTTTATAACGGTAAATTGGTAACAGTGAATTGCCATTGTCAGTCTGCGAGTTGGCTAACGTTAGCTAACGTTACGTCTTAGCTACATCGTTATATTTAAATATATTTTTATATATTTTAAAATATATTTAGCTAAGCTGCTACACTTCTGGAGTGAAATGTAGTTAAAATGTCAATAGCTGATTAACTAACTCGGTTTAATGTTACTGTATGCCTACATCTGTCATTGTCAGCTATCTAATTAATTAGCTATCAATTCATTCTTTATTGAAACGTTTTTGCTAATGTAAAAAATGGCGCAAGTGCTACTTGCTCCAGGCTTAATGTTAACTGTTACGTTAACTTCACACCATCAAAAACGCCGCCATTTTTGGTTGCTAGTCAAGCTGAGTGATGAACGATGGATGCTGCTAGCCCAGACTTGAGCATAAGCTGTGCATTTTCAATGCCTTACGCAATACAGCAATGGAATAAGCACTATAGTCTAGTCATATCACTGACACAATGACTAATGTGGGCATATGTTAAATATATAAGTTTGATATGCTGAATTCAACAGAACATACATTAACTACCACAGATTTAATTATTTTATCTTTTTTGTCAACAAACTTGGTTTGGCACTTAGAAATAGCAGTGAGACAGTAGCTTCCAGCAATCTTTTTAGCTTCAGAGAGTTAGTGTTTTATATTTTTTAATCTAAATGTGAAAATCCATGTGTTTTTTATATTCTGAAGCCATAATGTAATAGTGACACCCTCCTCTAATGAGCATACTGCTTTTAGTCTTTAGCCTTTTAGGCTTAAAATGATTTGCAACAGGGTTCAGAGATATAATTTCAGGTTAGGATAGCATTTAGCATTTCAGATAGGCTATATCCTGTAACTCTGGTTAACTTAGTATTTTTAAAGACTGCAGTAGTCTGTTGACTCTTGCTCTCTCTGGAATTGGCTTTTTCTTGATTTAAAATGTTTAATATTCTTGGTGAACTCAATGCAGCATTTTTAGTACCATTTCAAGATAAACATTTTAATCATCGCTGTGATAATCTAGCCTACACGTTGGCACATCCTATCACACATTCCTTTCAGATCAGCTGTCAGTTCATTCTATATTGAAACCTTTTGCTAATGTTGCAAATAATGGTGCCAGTACCACTTGCTCCAGGCTTAACTAACGTCATGCCATCAAAAAACGCTGCCATTTTGTGGTTGCTGGCAAGGTACACAAAGTAGCTTCATTGTATGTAATTTTGCACATGCTTATAGTCTTTCTTCTTAACAGGAAATGGCACATCTATGGACAGTTGGCGAAGTCTCCCTTTGGCTGGAACAGAATGACCTTAAGGAATACCAGCAGGCTTTCTTAGGTGAGCTTTTCAATGGAGGCATCCTACCAGTGTCCACGAGCACCACTAGAAAACCAACATATGACAAACTCTTGAAACATCAACAAATATATCATGAAAACTAGAGTGGATTCTTTATTGTGTGTGGACTAGAGAACTGTCCAAGAGAGTACTCCTCCGTGAAGTCTTTGCAAAACCATTTGAGGAAAAAACATAGGCCTAAGCATCAAGTACAAGAATTGGAGTTGATCCCAGACTCTGACCCTTCTATCTGTGGAACAGTTGAATCTCCTGAATCCTCTGAAGCGACCAGTTCTCAATTCACATTTGACATTATAGAGAACTTTACAGAGACTGTGAAAAAACAACTGGCCCTATTTTCTTTGAAGCTGCAGGAGAAAAATGTTGCAAACATTTGTTGTTACTGAAGTAGAGTCACTTTTTAAGTATTTCATTGAAAACTATAGGGACATTTTTTCTAAATGTTTGCAGACTTGGAATGTTGATATTTCAAGTCCTCAACTTTCATTTATCCAAGATGATAATTTGCTTGAATACTGCTTCAGTGCAGTGAACAGCACATATCAACTAGAGAGATACTGTGTTGAACTTCATTGAACCTGTTGAATATATCTTGGGTGTAGACTCTTCTACTGGGAAAAACAATACGTTTCAATATATTCCATTGCTAAGAGTATTGGGTTTAGTTCGCAACGACCAAAGTACACTGAAACATATTTTTAGACCAGATACTGCTGCCACTGATAGCTTAACAGATTTCAATGATGGTAAAATCTACCAAGAAAATAAATTTTTCAACACTAGTGAACCATGTCTGAGGATTCAGTTGTACAGTGATGAGTTTGAAGTTGCTAATCCCTTAGGACCCAAGAGACTTCTACATAAAATAACTGCTTTTTATTTTACTGTTGGAAATCTTCCACCAAAACACATGCTTTAAAGCATATTCACCTGTTGATACTTGTCAAACACAGGCTGATAAAAACCTATGGATTTGAAAATTTTTTAGAACCACTTATTTGTGATCTACAGAGGTTGCAAACAGATGGTTTACAACAAATTTTTGAGTCAAGGAAACATAGCATTAAAGGCGGCCTAGCCACTGTCTGCAGACAACCTGTCATCTCACACCCTTGCAGGTTTTAGCAGCTCATTTAGTAGTGGAAGGATATGCAGATTTTGTATGTGTCACTACAAAGACTTATCTGAGACAATCGGTGAGGAAAATTGCGTTCTCAGGACAAAGGCAACGCACGCATACCATTTGAAGTGCGTTGAAGAGGATCCAAACTCTAAGTCAGTGTATGGAGTAAATGGCCCATGTCCCTTTAACAAGCTGACATATTTTGATACCACACAGGCCTTCCCGCCAGATGTGATGCATGATTTCCTTGAGGGGATTGTTCCTCTTGTTTTGAAGTTGGTTCTGAAGGCCTTGCACAGGGAAAAAACAGTTGGCATCCAAGAGGTTAATGACATTCTAAAGAGGTTTTCTTTTGGCCAGAATGATTGCCCCTCCAAACCTGTTCTGATACCTGAGAGAGTTGCACTTGATGGAAATATCTCTGGAACAGCTGTTGGGAAATGGACATTATTCAGGCCCTTCCTTTCCTCGTTGGAAACAAGATTGAAGAGAGCAACAAGTAGAAATAGAAGAGATAAGCAGCTCTACCTTGGCTCATTTTCAGAGCTTGGAGATACCCATTGCTGTTGATGAGAAGCTCTGGAAGAGTAAACGCACCGTTTTGAACTCTGTCAAGTATGCAGCTGGGGATTTCTTCATTCTTGAGCTAGTGCATGCAGAGCAGATACCGCTGTTTGTGAAGATAACCCTAATTCTGCATATTAGGGCAAACTGGCTTCTTGTTGGAAAACTCTTCACAACAGTGGAGTTTGTAAGCCATCTTCATTCATACCACATCAGAGAGACAGATGAGCTGTTGATGTTCAAGCCTGGAGACGAGGTGGACTTTCATGCTTTGGATATGTACAGTTGTGATGGTAAAGACCTCATAACACTGATCCATCGCCCTTTCAAGGAAGTTCAACATTAAGCAAGGTAAGAACGTTAAATCCGAAACGTCGGCATGAGCCATGGCAATGGGGGCAGGGGTGTAATAACTTTTGCCAGATCTAGCAATGATGGGCAATCTTATGGCTAACAAGCCAGTATAGTCATTTGAAATATCCAATTATGGTCTCATGTTCAATACTCAGTTTGTTGAAATGTCTCAGGAAATTAGCCCTACTAATCTATTAAAAAACATAAAATATGTTCAAACTTGGCTAACAACTCTGAAACTCTGAAATTGGCTAGCCGACTTACTTTAGGTAGAATGGACAGTTATAGCCATGCATTTATGTGTGAGTTGCCTGTGGTGTTAATCCAAGGTATCACAGAGAGTTGTAGGAGTTGAGATTGCCCTTGTTATTTCTCTACTGATGTATTTGACATTCCGCAAATAAAAAAATAAATAAAAAAAGGCTTAGCAGAGACACTTAAAATCAATAGGGCTATTATGTAGCATTGTAGCTCAAAATATAAAATATCTATAGACTAGCTGCATAACTACTTGATTACGTTATTACTGTGTCATTTCTTTTCTGTTTTGAAATTAACTCTTGGTCTGCTCACCATTCTCGGTTGTTCCATTGCTCACATTTCACCCGTCTGTCTGTCTGTTCATGCTCACGAGTGCCATGCTCTTTGTTTTTGGTGCCCCCCACACATAAACACACAAAGCAAAAGCAAAAATGACCGATTTTGGCCAACAAATGTCGCAGTTTGATGTTCTGTTAATTATTGCTTTGGTCTCAGTGAAAATTCAATTAACGATTGAAAACATTTAGGAAGCACTCTGGATATGCCTCTATTCCTCTTGTTCAACACACAGACTGCTGACATGATTTTGGTCCAATGTTGTTTCTCTTTGCCATAGATAATGAAATAGATGGGCCTACACTTCTACAGATGTCTGAAAGAATGAGTGAGCGAATTTTTCCAAAAATGAAAGACCAGGTGAAGTTCCTGTCTGCTTTAGCGCAGCTGAAAGTGTGAGTTACGGTATACAGTGAAGTCATGTAATTTCAGACTTGTTGAGATTCTAAAGATTTACTTGTCTTGTTTTTAGTAGCTTTTGTAGCATGTTGGGTTTATTTAAAATCTGAATTTCTACCCCTTTTGCAGTGGAAGCGAAGCCCCTGTGAGTCAGACAGCCCCAGCAGCCCAACTAATGATGAACTGCAAAGTCCGGTTTCCTCCAGCAGCCTTCACTGCAATGACCAATAAGGATGCAGCTCTGAACACACATGCGAAAAACAGAGTAAAAAACATGCTTATTCAAGCGCTGTTTGACCACTTGAGCCAAGAGACAATGTAAGTCTTTGTTCCATAATAGGTGTTCCGATTTTTTTTTTAGAATTGATTCCTGGTATTACAGTGGTTTTACAATAGGATAATCTATTCAATTTCAGTGAAACTTACATTCTGCCTAAACTAGAAATGGAATTGGTACACTGCCAGAGATGCCAACCACTAACTTGTTGCGGCATTTTAAGCTGCTACAGCCGGTCCGTTCTTGTTTCCATAGGTAAATTATACAATTCACCTATGGGTAAGTGAAAACAACTCAAGTTGTACCATGAGGAACATTAATGTACCATATAAGAATACTATGTAACTTTTCGTTCAGTTTTCCGTTCTGTAGCCAAACAGAAGCTTCTCTGCGATTGCATAGATAACATTATCTCCAACATTTTTCAGTATTTCAGTTTAGGTATCCTCTATTTTGTTAATTGACATGGTGATGAATGAAATCTTGCCATATATATATCTCCAGAGTCGCGCCTCTGATCCGGCTCCGTTTTATATCCGGCAGCTGCGAAGTAAACGGCTGCATATCTGATCCGACCCTTCAGACACCAATGAATGGACCGGAAGTGCTCCCTGTGTTAACAGCAGTACACATGAGCAGAAGGCTTAATTTTATATATGCTTATTTTTACTTAAATTCCTTTATTTTAGCAACAGCATAAACAAAACAAGATATACGTATCTCATTATGTACAGTACTTGCATGTTATATGCTTGTTAATCAAGTGTCAGGTCTGTATGCCACAGTGAAAACTATGCATCTTGGTGACAAACTACACATTTGCAGACCTCTTACTACACTTTCTGATCATTTGAGGTTGGCATCTCTGTACACTGCGCCGATCTGGAATGTCATTTTGTATGACGCCTTGTGTTTTGTTCCATTTTAAAACTTCCAGGTATCCGTCTCACATGCAGTATGTGCAGCTCCTAAAGTCTGTCCTGTTCAGCTTCCCTTTTCTGAAGGAAAGTTATGGATCTGGATATGTAAGTATTGGCTCATTGTCACTAAAAGAGGAATGCTAAACTGAATCATATAGATTCAGTTTAGATTTCATAAAGATTCTTAACATTGTTGCAAGCCGGAAACGATGAATGTTGAGTTAAATGTGCAAGTCAATTTTGTTTTTGAATAGTGATCACTATATCTAATTGGCTAACTGTCCACCTTTCATAGGTGTCGGTTATGTTGCAACTAACAATTGACCTAGTGTAACTAATCGGTAAATATCCATGTAGAAATTCTGAAGTGAATTTTAATCTTTTCTAGGATGCATTGCATGAATCCTTAAGAAACAAGTTTAAAAAGGAAAGAAGGCCACTGGTGAACGTGGACGAGATACATAAAATGAGGCAGATATACTCTGCGCCAAACACAGGGAGAAAGAGATTGTCAGATGTCCAGCCCTGTGTCCTTCTGAAGAGAAACAAGGCAAGTTTTCATCTACAAAAGTGGTTGAATAAATGTTTCAGCAAATAGTTGATCATTTTAATGGAATAGTTTACATTTTGGCTGTAGGCTCTGTAGAGATATTCGTAATGTATGAGGCTGAGCATTTTATATCTGATGTGTATTAATCAAAGCTGAATGTTCTAGCTCAGTCCTAATTGTGTCATTGTTTATTACTTAGCAAACTGATGCAATGGATGATGGGGAGGACCAAAGGAGTACTAGCCACCATATTGCAGCAATGAAGCAGGAGTGCCAAAAGATGAGGCCCAATTTGGACATCATTCGCCAATGCCTCCAGAAAGTACAGAAGTACAGAAGACACTATATTCAACAACACACTACTGCAGAGGTCTTACAAGAATTCCCCTGCTTCTCTATTCCAGTGTTTTATCCAATATTAACACATGGTGATTGAAATTTATTTTTAACAGCACACAGAGGAGATGTTAATGTACATCAATTTAGTACATATGTAATTGTGCACTTTGCATGACTAATTCAAATACATCTACTCTGCACATGAAGTTGGACAAAAGTGTTTTAGGTTCATTTTTCCACAATATGACGCACACTTGCCACTAAGCAACCTTAGGTCCTATGGCTCTAGACTGTGTGACGTTTTTTAATTGAAGGTGAATGTTTGTTTTGTCCTGATCACATTCCTGAATGTGTAAATGATGCATGATATTTACAGAATAGTTGAGATTGCATTGTAATATTAATAATACCAATGACTGAATAGAATAAATTATCATTATTCCATATTTGCTTCTGAATGCTGATAGCATTAACTGATTTAATCGGCATGTTTTGTTATAGCTATGTGAAGAGGCATCAGCACTTCTTAAGATTGACGTGGACAAGCAGGTCATCAGAGGATTCAATAAGCTGTCAAGCCAGCTTGTGTCCATGGCACCAAAAAGCAACCTGAAGAGCCTTTGTCTGCAGTCTGTTGATGAGAGCCAAACTGATGCTGAACGAAATGGTAAGCCACACAAGTCTCTTATGATATCCTGAAGGATTTAATCAAATACCGTGAGGCAGTTAAATCTGCCAGAGCAGAATATTTCTCACCTTATCTCAAAGAACTGTTGCAAGTCTAAGGTCCTGTTTAACCCTATAAATTTGGTCATCAGCCCTCCTTCCACTACTAGTTTCGAGGTTTAAGTGCCAAGTTAAGTTAATCAAATTCAAGGTCTTATGACCAAGTACACCTAAAACTACAAAGCGACATTTCCTGGAGAAAATGTGTGGGCTAGCTGTACAGTACCGGATAAGACACAGTGGTTGTTACGGGGGTTCGTGTGGAATAATAAGAAGCAGCAGCAGCGGAATAAATAATGCCAATTTTATTTCATTGCACCTTACTTTTAGGTCATTAAGCCACATATAGCTGTCATATTTAATCGTTTTAGGTCAATTTACCACATTATGTAATTATGTGGTATTTTTGGTTTATATCCAGTGTTTTCCTTTTGATGGTAGTAAGTAATTAGGATAAGAAGTCCCCCTTATTTATTTCAGATTTTTTTGGTATGAGAGTCTCAAAACTTTGCAGAATCAGAGTTGTGAGTTTTATTGAAAATTATTTGTCATTTGCAGGCCAGTTGGTCAATGCGGCCATACTCCTCCTACCATCTGTCTTCAAGGAAAATGCATCTCAGCTGTTTGCAATAGATAAGGTTAGTCATTTGTGTTTGTGGGGGCAATCTTGAATTTGTTCATTTGATGAAGGGAAATGTGTACTAAAAATGCGTTGCCAGATTTTGGATTTTAATATATGAAATCTAATGAATTAAGTAATTTAATATCATTAAGAAACTGGCATTTTATGTGCAACTAAGCATAGTAGTCATGATTTATAAACATGACAATCTTACAGAATACAGCTTTAAGTCTCAAATGTTTTGTTTCAGGAACCATTAAGCCCAACACCCATGATCATCTTGAGCAGCAGTGATGGCAAGCCCCTGCGTGACAGCACAGATGTTACTGTCACAATGGATGGACACAAAATGATGGTGAACGATGGAGATGCAGACATTTATTTGTCCATGGGTGTTGTGTTGGCCCTCTATCATGTCTACGACATTGCTTATCCCTGTCAGCTAAAGAAAACGTTTTCATTTTTGGAGGCATTTATCCTGAAGCTTGACACTCTAACAACACATGTACCAGTAGCTGTGCAGAGAGTTGCAAATGCCCTGAATATTTCTTAGAAAGCACACTGTATGGTATTAGGGGTTTATGTACCCCTAAAAATGACTAATGGACTATAAAAGGACTGTGGCAGACTGGGGGGAGGGTGGGGGTGAGGCTTAGGCTGGATCCAGGATAGAGCTGAGTCGGTGGACTGACTCTCCCCTGGATCCAGTACTGGCTGCGGCCAATTAAGGCCAATTAAGCCGACTCAGCTCTCTTCTGGATCCAGCCTAAGCCTCACCCCCACCCTCCCCCCAGTCTGCCACAAGGACCGTATTCACCTGGACATGATATTTAATGTATAGAATTCCATTGATATGCTGTTTAAATGTTTAGCTTTTCTAAATTTCTAAGTAAATGAAAGAGAATTAACTGCTATTTTCATTTATTTCTCCACCGTACACAATATATGTTAAGTACTCAAAGAACCATTTATTCCTTGGAAGAACCATTTTTAGCTGAAGAACCATTTGAAAAGGGTTCTTTATTGAACCATTTGGGCCCACAAAGAACTTTTTTGAAAAAGGTTCTTTAGAGAACCTTTTTTTCTTTAAGTTCTTCAAAGAACCAGAAATGGTGCCTCAAAGAACCATTTTTTGATGGTTCTTTGAGGCACCTTTGTGGGTTCTTTAAAGAACCGTTTAATGAAATGGTTCTTTAAAGAACCTTGGTCTGAAAGGTTCTTTGTGGAACCAGAAATGGTTCTTCTATGGCATCACTCTGAAGAACCATTTTCGGTTCCAGTTAGCACCTTTATTTTTCTGTGTGTACTTCTTCGACGGCACCCACAACTGCCTCGACTGTTTTGACGGCGCCCACAACTGCTTCCACCGCCTCAACTGCTTCGACGGCACCCACGACTGCATCAACAGCTCCCACAACTGCCTCGACTGCTTCGACGGCACCCACAACTGCTTCCACTGCCTCAATTCTCTCCACAGCACCCACAACTGCTTCTACTGCCTCTACTTCTTTGACGGCACCCACAACTGCCTCGAGTGCATCAACAGCTCCCACAACTGCTTCCATTGCCTCAACTGCTTCGACGACAGCCACAACTGCTTCCACTGCCTTGACTACTTCGACAGCTGCACCCATCGCATCATAACCATAAAACATAAAACGTAGGGGCTGGATATATACCAATGTAGACCTTGTTTTCTGCAGTGTCATTCAGCACCAATATCATTCCAATACATTCAGCGAAGCCCTCAATCTGATCTAAAAAAGCATAAGAATCGGCATTTGCCACCATCTGTTCAGCTGCAGCTAACATATCTACCATTGGAGCAACTAAGATTTCATTAAGATTCGCATCGGGTGCTGTCATCTTGAATTAGGCAAACCCGCCCCCCTGACCTTTGATGGATGAAGTTGACACATTTATTTATTTCCCTGCAGCAAGTTACACTATGGATAAATAAAAGTATATCCTAATAAATACAATTATAAATAGATACATAAATGTGTGAATAAATGAATAAGTATAAATGTGTTAATACATGTGTGAATATATAAATATATATAAAAATGTATAAATAAATACCCAAATAAATGTAACACAATTAAGCATTCAATTACATAATTATTTATTGATTAATTTCGTTAATCATTTTATTATATAATTATGGATTTATTAAGCATTCATTTATAATTATTTATTTATTCATATATTTAAGCATTTAATTAGTAATTATTTATGTATTTATATATCTATTTTTTTGCCCTTAAAACTAACGCCCCCAGATGTTTGAGCGACACGGAAGTTCCTTCCCCTCGGCGAAGCCACGCCCATTTGTGACGCAATGGACCGGCCTGTCCGAATTTCAAATGAGCTTTGATGCTGGATCGTGCACGTGAAAATGTCGTCAAGTTACTTCCCGGTTTGATTGGTGATGGGGGTATTTAATGAGTTAGATGGTGCGCATTTTTGCACAACCAGTACATTCACTTTAGGACATTGCGAGTGTGGCAATGTCAGTGGGGGTGAACAGTCTCATTGTTGCTTGGGTTTGCGTTAATTTAGCGTTAGCCAGACCACTCAACGGAAATTATGGCGCAAACCAGGAGGCAAATAGAGCATTCCGCTTTCAGGACCTTGCGTTTAATTTTCGCTGTGATTCTAAACCCTGTTTTTCTAATATCAACATAACCACCATTGCTCCCGTTTTAAAATTCCTCAAAGGTAGGTAAAAACGAAGCACGTAAAAGTTTCTCTTATTTACACAATCTCTTTCTAAAAGGCAATGGAATCAAAATTGGGTCGAAAGTATTGTAGCTGTGTATCACATATCTGAATGTGTATCACCATATCTAAGTATATAGGTACCTGAACACAGGCAGTTAAAAAAAAAACCTAGAGCTCCCGGATCCTGTTCGGGCCATGATCCGCCACAAAACTGCATTATATAATAATAATACATTGGACATATATACTGCTTTTCTAAGTACCCAAAGACGCTTTACATGGAGGGGAGAACAAACAAAACAAAAAAA
>OOFB01031337.1:0-10202 GCA_900323305.1 Trachyrincus murrayi | reverse complement strand
CACCGTAGGGTCTAGCCAGGTCTCAGTAAACGCCAGCACGCAGCAGTTCGCAATGTCCCGCTGGAAGTTAAATCCGTGCGTGTAGTTAGTTTATTTTATTGTCCAGGGATTGAACATTTGCAAGTAAAATGCTCGGTAAAGGTTGATTACAGTATCTCGTCCGAGATCTGCACGTTTGGCTCTGTTCTTTCTCCTCCGTCGGGGTATTAGTAAACCAATCGGCGGCAGGACAAAGGGATTGCGGCACATACTCCGGTAAGTCGAGAAAAAGTCTGAATCCAGTGATGAACAAACTTCCAAAAGTGCTTGTCGATCATACTGTATGAGCGACAGTGCAGTATGTACAAAAATAAAAGCTATACAAACAATAATAAACAAAAAACTACGTATTGAATGCGGAGCGACCTTCCTACGGCGCACCGGAAGCAACAGATGTAGATATAGATATAGTATATAGACAGATATAGTATATTAGGCTAATAGTAGCCTATATTTTCTGTCAAATTAAATGCAGCTGATGACATCAACGGACACCCACATTGTCGTCATTGTGAAAAGTTTGTCTGTAGAGGCGGTCGCCCCTTTAGTGGAGGTGCTGCACCTCGCCTATAGTGCCCTACAAAGCCTAACTTGTCATAGTTAGTCTAGAAACCCCAATGCAGAACATCAAGACACGAGACGTCAGATATATATAATGGATTTAATGTAGCGTAGATGAACAGACAAGGTAGATGCAGGTTGGTAAACCGGGCAGGACCGGTAGACAGGCAGGCGGGTAGACCAAGCAGGTTACCAGGTAGACAAGGCAGGTAGACCGGGCAGGACCGGTAGGAGTTTGGCAACAGGCGTGGTAGTCAGACGAGCAGGGGTTCGGCAACAGGCGAGGTAGTCAGACAGGCAGGGGTTCGGCAACAGGCGTGGTAGTCAGGCAGGCAGGGGTTCGGCAACAGGCGTGGTAGTCAGGCAGGCAGAGGGTCGGCAACAGGCGAGGTAATCAGACAAGCAGGTAACGGAGAGTGGATTGAGTCAGTGTTAACAACGATCTGGCGATGAGTGGATGGATAGCCGGGGTTTAAATACTGTGTGCTGATGAGAAGATTAGCCACATGTGTGCATGCTGAAACAGGGGAGGTAATTGGAGTGATGTCATCCGGGAGGAGCTGGAAGTGATGACACGCCCACTAACACAGACAGACAAGACAGACAGGGGAGAGACGGAGACTAGCTGCCAATAGGTGGTAGAAGTTGACGGCATAACATAGCTGCAGTAACTACGCAAAGGGTAAATATATACCTATAACCCATTTGGCCAGCCAAATGGGTTATAGGTATATAAGTGTGTGGCAGTTTCCCCTGCCACATGCCATCTACAATGGCTTGTCATGGCTTCTCCCACAGCAGGACATAGGCAGATGATGATTAAACCAGTTTATTGTAAAGTTTGAGATAGTTTGAACAAGCAGAGCAGGTGGTACGTGCTGTGTGTGTGTGGTGGTGGCTGGTTTAACCTGTGGGCCTGATTGGCCAATGCCCCACAGGTGTGTAGCCTCACCCAGCCCCAGAGTCTAATCAGTCTGACTCGGGCCAGGTGAGGCTGCTTAAACCAGCCACCAATAACAGACACTCTACAAAGTGCTATTGCACTAATTGTACATGTATTCATGAGGTAATTTTTATTCCCAAAAACTATGATGGCTGATTTGACTTTTGACCCCAAAAATGTAGCTTAACACGATGAATAAAACCGCACACACACAGCCAGGCTTCACAAGTTACTCCAACAGATAACCTGGTTACGGTATATCTTGTTACACTCATTTGACACAGGGCAGTTTGTTACATTATCGGCATTTAAATGTCAGTAAACGCGTTGGAATACTAATGAATGAAGATGCTGTTCATGAGTCTAGTAGGACAACAGATGCTGACAAATTTGACAGTGCACAGCAAATAACAGCAATCTTATCAATCATGGAAAGTCATGGTTTTGCAGAATCTGATATTTTCTTCCAACTAATCCTATAACCCTTTCAACATGAATACGTATATATATTTAGGGCATTTAGCAGACGCTTTTATCCATAACTATCCTTAACTATTTCAGGGACATTCCCCTGGAGCAACTCAGGGTTACCTTGCTCAGGGGTACAATGGTGGCAGACCGGGGATCAAACCCATGACTCTCCGGTGCTCCGTCTTGAAGCACTGTTCCTTACCCACTAGACTACCACCACCTACATAGGCAATCTTTGTAGTTTTCTCCACCAAATGCTGATTGTTTTCCCTTTAGTGAATGCAGGTATCCGTAGTGAAGCACAATCAAATCCTACACTATCCCCCACTTTAAACCCACGGTCTGCAAATTCAATATCACAAGTTAACAGTTTCTTTAAGAGTTCACTCTCTTCTGTAATCTGCTTCTCACTAACTCGTCCTCCCCAGGCATTATATATGTAAGAGATGCACCCTTGGGGAGCAATACCAATCAGGAACTTCACAGTATTGTGATGTATGGCTTGATCAGGTTTGTGCTCTAGCGAGCAAATTAGAGGGCCTCTAAATAAATACCTTAAAACAGTTAAGAATCACTGCAACCCTGCACCCAAATGCTTGCCTGAATGCCATTGGCATTGTAGTTTGAAGAACATCCCGCTCTGGCCACTATTAAAAACTCCACCCTTTGATGAAGTACATAAATCACCTTCACTTCATCACTGCCAAACCCTAGAAACAGTCGATTATGAAATGTTGAACCCGAAGGCAAAATCTTTAAGAGGAAGGTTGAGTCTCAACCTCAGCAACACTAAAATAAGCTGTTCAAATTTAGAGAGTGCAGACAAGGGCCACAGGTGACCTGCAACACCAAGAAGCTGGGAAGGCCTGTGTAAAGCTTTGTCTTGTCCTCACTTTTTTAGAAGACTCTTGGCTGAATTGTGTGTCCAGTGTTTTAGTCCTAAGCTCATCAAGTTCAGTTGTTTGCTTCAACACATCTTCCATCCTCTCGATGTCATCCATTGTGAGGTCTGTCTGGCATGCTGCATCTGGATATAAAATATTTGGGAGAGAAGTTACTTACTTTTTACTTATTTATTGTTGTACCCCGGTAAATATTTGTCTAATCGAAATCACTATGCAAATTCTTAATCATTTTACATTTCTATCGAGGTTGTAACCTGGAAATTACATTTAAAAAATATTGCACCGATTTTCGATATTTAAGTGGTCTCCAAGTTGCCTAACAAAATCATACAAGTGAAAAAACAGCTTTGAAATGCATTCTGGGGTTCAAAATATGGCTATTTTCATTCTCCGGAATGTCCCATCAAATGGCTTTTCATGGGACTTTCGGTTTTTCAAACAACTACAAGCGCTTTCTCAGTGCCCTCTCCCCCCCGGCAAGATCACCCTGGCCAATCAGCTTGGAGTTTGGCTCTATGAGATTCAGTTGCTGTGTTGTTTTTAGCCTGAAGAGCTACACGAGATTTTACAATGGCTGCCAGCAATGAATACCAGTCTATGGATCAAATGAGGACTAACTTCAGCAAAATCTTATGGAGTGGAAGGAATGATGGATATTTATTTGAGCCAGAATACACAGAAGAGGAAATCTTACAGTGGAGATGGCAGCAGGCAGATGTGCAACAGCGTGTTCAGAGTCTCTCATTCAAGTAATTCTAAGTATCGCTGCATTGACGTTTGACAAATAGTTTTACGGCTACGTTTATAAATGCAGTATTACCATTACTAAACCACTAATTGTTAGAGTTTACTTGTGCACATTCAATGAAGTAGAAATGCCTGTATAGCCTACATGCAACACGGAAGTTTGCAAATAGGTTTATGGCGTTTATACAGCATTGCTGTTACTAAACTACCATTTTCAGAGTTTACTCTGAAATGTAGTATTAGCGAAACCAAACCACAGCAGGCTCACGAAGATTATGGCCTGGCATTTATACCGTGAAGTCTGCGGCAGCTACAGAAGACGGTACTGACCAGTCCATGATACAAACCCACCGGCTGATGTGGAAGCAGGACCTGGCACGATCTCCGTTATCAACTTTTACAGACCATGGATAAATTATAGTAACGTGGACAGGTTGAAGGTCAGCAAATGTGTTTTAAAGCACAAGAGTCAACGCCACGTTGGACTTTCTTTTCTCTGGAGGCTTTCTTTATGATACGTGTGGTGATATGGCAGGCAACTAACTATGGCAAATAAAATTGTGTGTTGATACAAAGCTTGTAGTTTTTTATTCATTACATTATTATTATTATTGAAATGCAAATACGGGCATGCATATACTTTTATGTCGTATGTTGGGCTCCATTCCAGCTAACCACTTCCAGCTTATATCTGCCTCTCGGAACGCTCAGTATTGCCATTACTAAACTACCATTATCAGAGTTCACTCATGTAGTATTAGCGAAACCGAACCACAGCAGGCTCACGAACATTACGGTCTGGCATTTATACCGTGAAGACGAGGAGCAAATTGATATCCTGTATGACGGCATGATGTTATCCACATAGTCCAAAGGTCGAGAAATATAAATTACGAAACTCTAAACAAAAGAAGCCAAGCTTGTATCTACCTCTCTGAACGCTCTCTCGCCCGGATATAAACAAGTTCCCGTAATGTCCGACTCGACTCACGCTTGCCGTGCAATGTACCATGGACGTAAATTGACAATATTATACAACTCACATCTGTAGTTTATTCTGGGCATTTTTGTTTGGTTTGTAGGTACAGTTCGACAGCTTAGGGCACTATGATCACACTATGATGACACTAAAAACGTGGCTGTGCCGGTGGAACATTCCTTTAACTATAAAGTTTGGTTCACCATATATAATTATCTAATCTACTCAGTTACCCATATTATTTGTTATTAAAAATTATACAGTATGGCCAAATTAATTAGTATATAATTTACCTTGGTGGTAATCTAATCATCATAGCCTCTGACTCACGCAGCTCCAGTAAAGCTTCTGCACCCTCAGATCACCTTTCATCTTCCCTTAACTTCATCCTTTCGCCTCACAGTCTTGATGCCTCTGACATGGGTTTACCTTATCCAAGGTTTACTGTAGGAGCCCAGTCTACACAATCCATATGCTTTAAAGCACTTGGGCAGCCTAAAAAAACACAAACAATTAAGAGCTGACAGAAAATCAGTTCAAAACATAACATGGTTACTTAGAAGACCCATTAGAAAAGTGAATGACAACGATTATACACATAGGGTTACTAAATACTTTGAGATTACCATTGATTTCTAGAGAATGTAACACCTAACATTAGCTAATAAGGATGTGCAACATAACAGGTTTAGCACTCCACAACTCATCACCAGCGATTTGTATGGTTAATTTGTTACAGGAAAGCAAAAGCATAAATATATATATATAAACGTTATAAAGTAAGGAAATAATCTTAAATACCTTTTACGAAGTGGTCACTACACACTCGGGCATTTTCAGATACGGCTCCTCCAGAAAGACGTAGATTTGCCAGACATTTATAACGGCGTTTTTTGTATTTCTTCCACCTTTGTGGTGAATAATGTTTGGAATGCGATAAAAAACTACTTCTCTTGTTTTTTTTGTTTTTTAAATATCCAAGAAAAAACATTTATTAAGTTACATTTTTGGACACGGGTGTGTGAATGTGTTTTGCACCATATTCACTGCAGCAACTGTAGCAAAAATGTGAGCGTATGAGTTTCTTAATTTGTGATTCGTAGAATAGGATTTGTGCACCTGCAATGAAGAATTTGAGAAGGTGTAGGTGTTGTGTTTGTGGGAGAGAAAACAATTCTACAAGTTTGCAACTCCTAAAGCATTTTTCTCTGTGACTTCAAATTTACTACAACTACAAATTCCACTGTCACAGGTGCTCAGTTGTTTTGCTCCAATAATACCTTTATAGTTCCCTAGGGTGTCCGGCTAAAAGAGGCCCTCGGGGGCGGGGAAATGTTAGAGGGAGGGTAGTTCATGTTTATTATTGATAAATTAGGTA
Source organism: Trachyrincus murrayi (assembly GCA_900323305.1). Classification (NCBI taxonomy): domain Eukaryota; kingdom Metazoa; phylum Chordata; class Actinopteri; order Gadiformes; family Macrouridae; genus Trachyrincus; species Trachyrincus murrayi. Next base: position 4,179 of record OOFB01031337.1, on the reverse strand, counting down.
GTATAGGATTTTGTTTATGGCGTTTTCTGTTTCTGTAATTAGTATTTATTTTGTGTATATATAATAATTATATTACTTAAGTAAGGTAAGTTTAGCATGACATACATGTATGACATGTATTTATTAGGTTCTATACTTACCTGTGCTAAAGGGTTTAGCCCAACCAATTATGATTGGCTGTGGGCTATAAAGGCCACCAGCATTTCAGTGCTTGGGGTCGTGGTTAATTGTTTATTGTTCACACTAGGTGAAGGTTGTGTGTTGAGGTCTCCACTATTGAAAAATAAACACTTCTATGGACTTTGTTGTTCGACTCCTGCTTCCTCATTGGGGAAAAATGTAAAAGGCATCCTGACTTAATCTAAAGAGGTTCAGAATAGTCTGAAAATAGATTATAGATTTGCTGATGTAGTCTGCCAATACTGTAGTATTGGCAGGCTTCATCCGTTTCACTAGACAGCTGTGATGTGAGAATTGAATAGCTTGAATAACATGTTTTATTGCAGGTACTACTTCCCTTGTAAACGCTGGCTGGCGATCGACGAGGACGACGGACAGATCGCCAGGGAGCTGGTTCCCGTGGACGAAGCCTTCATGAGGAAAGGAGACTATGACGAGGAGGAGTCCAGCACCACACTGGGTCTCGAACAGAAAGGTGAGTTCAACTCCCTCACCCCAGCAAAGGTGCCTAAATTAAGAAGTCTGAAAAAAGTTCTTCATTTGTCTTATCGTTTAATCCTCTGGAGTCTAGGGCAATTTACTGCTGTTTTTCTATACTTTGCAGTCTTGTCTTTCTTTACCCCCTAAAAACGTTTTTTTACCACTTTATGACTAAATGCTTGGTAAGCTTTTTTTTCAGCACAAACTCATCCATAAGTCTGACTTTTATCCTTTTTTTCCTTATAGTTTCAAACAAATATCCCATATCCGATTATTCAATAGGGTAATAGGGAAAGTTATATAGTGGTAGTAAAGTTTCACCCACCGAGGCAGTTAAATGATCAAATGTGTTTTTCTTGTGACAGCCATGTCCACGACATACAGGGTGCAGATTAGAACTGGTGAGAAGAAATATGCTGGGACGGACGCCAATGTGTTTATTGTCTTATTTGGAATCAAAGATGACACAGGTAGTACATATACAACGTACATATATCACTTAATTCATAGTGTATGCATGGGTAAAATCGACTTGTGTATCTGCAGGCATGATAAACCTCAAGGCTTCAAAAAATCACCGGAATAAGTTTGAGCCGGGGATGATAGATGAGTTTATTGTGGAGGCTGTGGATATCGGACCATTACAGAAGTTACTCATTGGACATGACAACAACGGTAATTAAACATCATCTAGTCTCATCTCAGAAATCTCTCTCCCTCACTTTTTTATCTCTCTCTCTCTCTGTCTCTCTGTATCTGTGTCTGTGTGTGTAACACACCTGTTGATTGTTGACTGTCCCAGGTGGAGGGTCTGCAGGCTGGTTCCTGGACTGGGTGGAGATCGACGCTCAGTCCCTGGGCCAGAAGCTGTGTTTCCCCTGTGGCCGGTGGCTGGACACCGGGGAGGACGAAGGAGCCATAGTCAGGGACCTCTTCCCCAACCCTCTCCAGACACAGCTCTACACACCTTGTAAGAAGAAAACCCAACAACAATATTAATTGAATCAAACTTTTATCAAATTGAAAGGATGTATGTCTTTGTGTGTTGTTTTTGTTAATTTTCAGTCGTGCCTTATGAGATAAAGATCTTCACGAGCGACTTGTTTGGAGCGGGGACGGACGCGGACGTCTTCATCGTGCTGTACGGGCGCAGCGCCGTGTGCACGCAGCAGAAGCGTCTGTGTGTCAACAGGAGGGAGAGAATGATATACTTTGAAAGAGGAGCCGAAGACATGTTCATCGTTGAGGTATGCAGGTGACAACCGAGTAGTCAAGGTCCTTATAGTATTATATCCAGTAAAGCCATTAGCAAGTAGAGTAAGTGGACTTTAAAGCATGCTATGATATATTGATTTGTATGTATATTGTAGTATTATAGTATATAGTATTATACAATTACAGAATATGGATATCCATGGTTATGGTAATTCTAGCTATACATACCTGCTATTTTAGTGTTGTTTTTTTCAACATTGCATATTTTGAAGCTGAAGGTATAATATAATGTATCATTATGATATTTATCATTTTTCCACACAGATGGAGGACGTGGGTGATGTGATAGAGAAGATCCGTATCGGTCACGACAACAGAGGGGTGAACCCAGGCTGGCACCTGGACCGAGTGGAGATCAGGAGGCTACTGCGGAAAGGAAAGGTAGGCTCATACATGATTTCTGTACTTATTATTAACAATTTCAATAACATTTTATAATATATTTCCCACTAATGAAATATAGGCCTGTTTTTTGTTAAAACAAACACACTCACTCACTCAACCCCATACTGCGCCGTGACTTTCCCCCAGGGTTCGGAGACGATCATCTTCCCATGCGAGTGCTGGCTGGCCAAGTCGGAGGACGATGGGGAGACGGTGCGCGAGCTGGTACCATCTGACATCATCACAGAGAAACTGGGTCGAGACGGTGGCCTCAAAGTCACCGAGATCGAGGTGGAAGACGCGCTGGAGAGTATGTGTACATCGTTTATCTATACAGATACACCATACACAGATATAGATCTGGTGGCCCAGGAGGGGGAAGTGTAGTGTAGCCGGAAGGTTGTGGGTTCGATCCCCATTGTCCACAGTCTACCTGTTGGCATCCTTGAGCAAGACACCATAACCCCTACCTGCTCATTAACGACATGTTTCTGAATTCACTGTAAGTCGTTTTGGAGAAAATCATCAGCTAAATTACTAATTAGTAATAGTAATGTCCCGACCATGACAGTGGCATGACAATATCAATGATTGTCCTCTCAGTTGTTGGTAATTACCAGGAAGTGATTTAACTTTCTGTATAACTTCTTCTTCATCTTCTTCTTCTCCTCCTCCTCCATCATGACAGCTCACGGATACAGCGTGTCGGTGATGACCGGGGACATGTACGGGGCTGGCACGGACGCCAACATCTTCCTCACCATCTACGGCGACCTGGGAGACACGGGCGAGAGGAAGCTGAGCAAGTCAGAGACCAACAGCAACAAGTTTGAGCGAGGATCGGTAAGACCATATATACGCCTAAGTTTCTCCGCCATTGCGCAACTGTGACTGACGGGCAGGATGGATTCCTCGAACCAATCAGGGAAAAGATGCCCTGATCAGAAATGAGCGGTCTAAAATCTAAATTGGCTTATACAGAGGCAACAACTGGAAAAATATATTTTCACAGCACATTTCACTCCCTAATAGCTCACAGATGGCTATACCATTTCTAACAAACTACACTCTGTAGTTACTAAGGATAAGGTGGCTAGGGTATCCTAGATCAGGGGTCCCCAACCACCGGGCCACCTATTGCCGGGCCGTGCAAACCCCAGAGCAGAAATAGAGGTAGTAAAACTAGTAAATAGTAAACAACTCTCACTCTCTCAGCTTCCCCCCTCACAGACACACACACACAGGCCAAAAGCAATCGGCCTTAATTGGGCGCAGCCGGTGCTGGACACAGGTAGAACCAGACCAGTCCACTGATTCAATTCTATCCTGCATCCAGCCTACACCTCACCCACATCCTCCCCCCAGTCTGACACAATAGGTGGTTGCTAGGGTGTTGCTTGGTCGTTGCTAGGGTGTTCTACTCACTAGATGCCCATACCCCCAACACACACACACACACACACACACACACACACACACACCGTAAATGCTACTACTACTGCTACTACTACTATCAAAGTTTATGAATGAATACATAAGAGCCAATCAGAGAGGTGAGTTGAGTTGCTATTTGCATAACAAAAATGTATTGGTCGAGCCACTGAGAGTTCTCCCAATGCATTGCCTATGGCAAAAACATGTAGGTGTTCAAAGCTAAATGTTACAAAAACTATGAATGGCATTGCTTAGATATTTACATGTGAGTGAAAGCATAAACTGCTGAACATTTTGATATATAATATGTCCATGTAGCTTTATATCTGTGGGAGTAGCGGCAAGTTAGAAAAGTACTATGAAATTTGAAATTATTATAATAGTACTACTATCAGTACTACCACTGCTACTACTACTACTACTACT
>OOFB01031335.1:0-21103 GCA_900323305.1 Trachyrincus murrayi | reverse complement strand
GCTGCTGCTTTGCAAAAATACGCGTAATAATATCACATAATAACTATGACATGACAATCAATATTTATGAATAATAACAATATTAATAATAATAATAATAATAATAATAGATAATCCTAGGCCTAATAATAAGAATAATAAGAGAGGCCTATCTCTAATATTTGGTTTATTTGCCAAAATGTAGGTTAGTGGAGACATGTTTTACATTTATAAAATAAACATATTTTTAAATTAAAAGTTTGTATTTCTTATTTTTAGTAAAACATATAAGAGTCTACTGATATCTGTTTTCAGTCATGGAGGGTACTCTTTTAAAATTCCAGTATCATTGTGGACTACTTTATTTTGCCTCTTCAATACGTTTCCTTCACTTTCCTCCCTCTACCGTCTCCCCCTCTGTCTCCTATCTAGTATGTGATGTGGGTGACAATGTTTCACGTTTTTTAGCAAGTCCCCTGCTCATCCTGGGTGGTCGGACCCAGGCAAACACAAATACAAACCGATTGCTAAGCTGCAGACAATGGGGGAAATGTAGACAAATGTCCGGCTCCTGTTGGAAGCTTTTGTCCGGGCGCAGTTTTTGCATTTATTTCAGGGGCCAAATAATAGATGATTGACGCTCCGGCACAATGCTTTCTAACTGTTTGGAATAAATCTGAGGTTGTTCGTAGTTGTCATGGCATTCAACTGCTTTCAATGGACTATCTCTTCATTCAATCCTGAATCCTTCCACAATATTAAGAAAGGTCCTTCATCTCAGCGCGCGCGCACACACACACACACACACACACACACACACACACACACACACACACACACACACACACACACACACACACACACACACACACACACACACACACACACACACACACACACACACACACACACACACACACAGTACAGCACAGCTCGGCTTCCTCTTTAAAAAAATGAATGATAAAATCTTTTTTTATAAAAAAAAATTATATTTTGGATAAAAAAATATACAAAATTGCGAAAGCTAATACAATAAAAATAATAACAATCATAAATAATATAATAGGACCTAAATAATAATAACGATAATAATAATAATACAACTAACAATAATCACGAGAACAACACCAATAATTGCGTATATGATGATGATAATATTAATAATAATAATAATAATAATAATATCTCTGTAAGTATGCGAATTATTATCAACCGAGCGGCCACCTGACCTTTAGGCCCGAGGTAAATATTTTACCAGCAAGACACTGGAAGAATTAACCACAAGCCTCAGCCTCACTCAATGCTCCCATTGAGCTGAACGGGCTATAGGAACAAATTCGAGCTGCTGCGACGCAGAGTCTCAGGGATAGAGGTTACTGACCCGATTCACCAATAATACTGCATGGCTAAATCCGACGTGTGAGGAGCACCTCCGGGGATCCATTCTGCAGTGCGTGGGGCAGCGGCAGACGCCCAGAGATGCACACACCCGGGAATCACTGCCCGGATCCCATACAGGCTATATGTCTATTGGCAAATTCCGTCAGCACGGGACATTATTTCAACGTGACTAATGTAATTCCTTAAACCTGTGTGTTGGTCTATTTGCAGCCAAGTCGTGGGTGTGCTAAGAAGACGAAGGCTTACCATCCGTGACATCCTGTTTCCTTATGCTTATTTGTGTCGGTGGTGGGGACAGGGAGACGGAGGGAAGGAGGGAGTCGCACTTGATTGGGTGGCCGTGCATGGGAGCGCACGAGTACAGACTATGGCCAGTTGTTGGGATGTATTTGATCAATTGAACCGAGGGTTTCGGCAAGAAGAGGTAAATGTGCACAGGCTAAGTGTCCGTACTTCACTTCGAGAGCTATCTTGTATGTTTACCTGTTTACTTTTACAGGTAGTTCAAACAGGCCGTCTGCCTTTTCAGTCTGACAGCAAGGATTGCTCGTCTGCAAAGCAAGACCCTTAAAAGGGATTAAAAGTGGACAATATCCCTAGTCCAAAGACGTATTATTATTATTATTATTATGTAATATCTTGTCCAAATAATCGTTGTGGTGATATGCTGTAATGCTTGATTAGGCTAATATATCACATTTAGGCCTATTTGAAAAGGAAAAGTTGTTCCTTTTGCTCATCAACATTTTTAATTAAATAAAAAATATTCAAATCATGTCTCCTGCTACCACTCCATTTTTTTGTAACCAAGGGGTGTTTCTTCATGACAAGCAAATACGTCTGTGCACTTCCAAAAGAAAATCGCTTTTCCTAGGACTAAGGCGTCATTCTTGCAAGGCTGAAAACAGGCGTGGTTTTTACGCGTGCTTGTGTGCGTGTGTGTGTGTGTTTGTGGGATGATAAATGGAGTGTGTTGGCCTACTACAGGCCAACAGCTCGGTGCTACAACTGCATTTGGGACACAGCAGACAATACTGGCCACTAAGGAGGCTCTGCGACACAAAGAGGACTCAGTAAACAGCCTAGAACTTGTTCCTTTCACTTTCACCGCCCTGGGAGTTTACATACATAACCATCATACATCCAATCAATAAATACACGCCACTGCCTTTTAAATAGGGACCCTCATTTAGCTATTGATTGTTTTTTGTCTTCAACAAGCCGTTTAGTCCTGCAAGATTATTGCTTAATGATGTAATTTCGCCTGCTAGTGCTGCTGCTTCGACTCATCCTTAAGACGGTGGACAGTAGATATTTGTAACGTGGCTTTTTGTTGAGTTAAAGAAAGAAACACGATTACCAAACAGATTGATTAGGCCTACATGCTAAATAATTAATATCCCCGTGAACCCTAACCGTCGGACTAATAATTCCCTTTGTAGGACATTACTGCCAACATTTAATTCGCACAATGGCTTCCAAATAAGCGAAGAAAGACCTTTTATTTCCATGATTAAATAAATCTTTCGATTGAATACATTGGAGTTGCCCCGGGAAGATCCATAATAGGGTTGATCATTCCCGTCTTTAATCGCTGAATTTCAGCATGTCTCGATGCCTGGGGCAGGTAGTTACCCTTTGATAAAGGTAACCTTCTCAGCCTCGGGGTTCTCCTGATAAATGTATATAGTGTGACATGAGCGATTTTTTCCCTCTCAATGATTAAAAGGCTATATATAATATGCAGGTAAACTGGGCCCGGTTTTTATTTATGAGACTAAGCCATGGCCCGCGGAGGATGGCTCGGGGCACAAATCATCTCGGAATGGGTTGCTTCCAGAGATCCAGGGACCATTCGCGGCCCCTGGGCAAACTCCGAGTCTTTATTCGCATATCCTCTCCTCTAATGATGAAACATGTCATGGAGAGATTAGCGGCGGCGCGCCCGCGTGCCCGGAGGAGATGGCTTCATTTGTTGAACCACCAGTTTATTTGTAATGGTGAATTTCATGCCTCGCTGTGCCGTAGCTTAATCGTTTCGTGTAAAACGAATTGGTGAAAAGGTTTATTATTTTTGAATCACTTAACCATTTCAATAACACAGTGACACGGGGCAGTGTAGCCTATTGTATGAGACGTGCGGGAATGTCTACTAAAACATAGCCCGTGTTTTATATGCATTTTATAATGTAGAATAAATAGGCTGGTGTGTCCCGTCGCCTCTTGCAAAACGTCCACAAAGAAGAACACAAGTGAAGGAAACTCTCAGTGTTCAATGTTTCTTGAACATAACGTTAAAAAGCTGTTTGCATCCGTAGTGCTCTAGCGGACTCTGCTGGTACATTTAAAGAACAACAGGGGGGCGAAAAGAAATAGTAACATCTAATTGGCGAAAGTTTGCCCAGTGTATCCGTTTTTATATATATACTGTATATATGCTATATTCTTTCTAAAATGTAGCCTGAATCGAAAAACGAAATTGAACATTTGAATCCCAACCCAACCCAACTACGACCAATCACAATAGACACATTTAACATAATTATCTATGTGCTATTCATTATTAAGTAACACAGGTGGTTTGTCTGACTGATGTAAGCCTTCATTATTCATGAATATTGTAAATATATAGGCCTATTTATAGGTATATTTCCAAAAAGGTCAGACAACAGTTTCAAACAAACATGTTTAATACCTCCAACGATGTGCATATTCTAATAAATTATGTAAATTATGTCCATGATCGAATCCACATATGTGTGGTTGTTCCTTGTAGACAACGTTCAACTGAGATGTCATGGTGTTGGCCAACTACATTACAAATCACAGATTAGGGTCACTCGGTTTACTTTAGGCGGCGAGACACGCTCTAGCGGCACTGCAGTTGAACGTTACATCGTCTATCATTTGAAGTTAACCCAAAAAAAAAAGAAAGAAAACATTTTAGTTTAACAGAAAAAAAAAAAGTACACCAGCATCTTAGTGTGTGCTTACCTAGACCGAAGGGGACTGGGGGTGCAGTCAGCGTTAAAACAGCACGGAGGGTTAATGAAATATCTCCAAATGGGAGTCAGGAGTGCGTGCACAGATAAGCCTGATGTGGTTTATATACCCAGAAAGCAAGTGCTCCTCTCCTCATATTGTCCAAGTGCGTTTGCATAGCTGGCCAAGTGGCTCACGGCTCTCGCTGACTCGCTGACATCGCGCGCTGTTTGTTTTCCCTCGCTGTGACGCGTGACAAAATATTGGCCATATGTTCATCGGCAATAAATTGGTCATGAGCGCAAACACGGTTCCTTCTGGACGCTGCTTTTAGCTAAACCAACTAGTTGTCTTTTTCGAACCTTTTTGGACACTAAAATAATTGGTGTTCGCCGGGTGAAAAATACAATTGTTTATTTTACGGGAAATATGACCTATGGCTTTTGGGGGGTTGTCTTGTTTGGCGAGGGAAGTTGACTGCGCACTGTACTTAAAGCTTTTATTCAAAGAGCTCGAATAAATCGCTTGGTAACCAAGAAGCGCCACCGTGGAAAGAGCAGATGTGGCGTGTTATCCACGCGGCAGTCGCGTTTACATTAGATACCTTGATGCAATGATTGATAACCGAGGTCACACTAATCAATTAAAGTATTATAGGCTGTCTTACCTGTTTCAACCTAAAAAAAATAGTTACAAAAAAAATCTAATCTGTAGGTTCTAATGTTCTCTAACGTTGCCACAAAATAGCCCGAATGTAGCCTCATTATCATTATATTATATTATAATCATTATAAAAAAAGTAAAAGAAAATATACAAATATAGCCTACTCTAAAAAAAAACATCGCATTTAGCAATGGTGATCACAAGGATATTAAATAATAATAATTAATTACAAGTATAAGCCTGTCACGAAAACTGGCATCTAGAAAAAACACCAGCAATATGTACGTATCAATAAAATAATAGGCTATTAATGGGCAAACAGATTACTTACTAGTTACTACTTACTAATATAATATTACTACTACTACTACTAGCCTACTGTAATAATTATTGTTAGTAGTACCTAATTATTAGTAGCCTAGTAATTATTATTAGGCTATTTTATTTTATTATTTAAAGAGATACATCACTTAAACAACATGTGAATGCCGAAATCTTAAATGAGTCACAATATGTAACTATACATTTTCTTGCATGATTGAAATAAACGGAACTCCATTCTCTGAATTAATCTTGAAACCACAAGCTACACCTAATCAGAAAGATCACTTAGCCCTATAGTCTAAATATGCTGTAAAAATATTATTCCTTGAGCAATACTTTTGAATTGGGTTTTTGAGCTGGGTTTAGATTCAGCAATGTCTCCCTTGGATCAAATACAAAAAATGATTGAAGGAAAACATAACCATAACCCAGAAATGTGTCTGTTTTTTGTGTGTGTTATTTCTTAACTACATTCCTTACACCTGTTGCACACACACCGACAATTTCCTCCAAAATAGGAGGCATCACACATGCTGCCAAAAGCAGGAAGTGAAAGGAGTCGGTGTAAAGCTGATGACACCAAATACCTGTAATTATTGAGCCAAAAAAGCAATATGAAACAAACACCAATTGGGCTGTTATGACACCGTGGAGGGGGACACAAATCAAGGTGCAACGATTTTATTGTGGGCAGTGTGGAATCTATGCATGATAATAGTGGCGTTGCCTAGTGCGGCGAGAACGACCATCAATCAATAGAGAATACTTTGCTGATGGGTTTTGTGGCCGAAGCCACTCTGGCGATGAAAGGCGGAGATTATCCCTCCCCGCCATCGCCGTGCTGGAGAGTATTGCCAAGACGCTGGGAATACAAATAAATAAATTGGCCTCATACCTCGTTTGAAATTCCGCATTAAGCCCGAGTAGTTAGTTAGAGCTGGAATGTATTCATGAGCTTCCTGACAAATAAGAAAAAGCCTTCCACTTAGCCTCTCCATGAATACCCCTGGTGGTATTTGAGATTTGCCAGAAGTGCTCGTGGGGGCTAAACAGAAGACCTCCTGAAAAAGGAGATGGGTAAGATATAGGCCCTGCCGGTCAAGCCATTATCAATCCCTGGCCTAAAGCTTGATGACTAAGACACTTGAGATGTAGGATGAGGACACTGGTGCCATGGCATTCTCGAATCAATCAGTTCAAGTTTTAATGTATCGACAACTCAAGGAGAGGGCGAGGGAGAGAGATAGAGGACAGCTTCTCAAACACACAAATGCCAGCCAGAGTGGGTTGATTTCTCTTTTTTTGGGGTGCAGAAGAAATATTCGAAGGGGGGGGTTTAATTAAACCTGAGGGCTCACTTGTATGGTTGGGACCCATGATGGAGGAGCGGTCCATGTACATGACGACAGCTACTTCTATCCCTTTCAAAGCCGCTGCAATTTTCCCTCGCAAATGCGTGCGCTTTACGAGAGGTTTCAGCACTAAGGAACCGAGCCCTGGGTGTCAAAGGGATGAGTGGGTGTCTTTGGGTCTGTGTGTGTGTGTGTTGGGGAGGGGGAGGGGGGGGGCTTCGTAAGAGATGCAAAGCAAAGAACCATTGTTTTCCAACAAAGTGTTTGATGCTAGACTCTGGGAAATATGATCATTTCCTGCAAGACACCACTGGATTGTGATTTTGAGGAGTGCTGGAGTGTCCATTGATTGTTCTTCACATCTCTGGCTCTCCAATAGGAAAGATCGGGGCAAAGGTAGGGGGGGAGAAACAGTGTTAAAGTGTTAAGGCGTGCCACTTCATGAGAGTAGAAGTTCTACACAATCACTTGAGAAATGCTTGGAATTTCCATCAAATATCGGAACTGAGGTGTTTGATGTGTTGCTTATACACAAATACCTAGGTCTTCAATACCTCTTGGCCAATACAACGTGGCCGGTGGAAGATATTGGAGTGCCTTTAAGTCCTTGTTTGGTGTGATTGGACATCGGAATCAAAAGCGAAACATTTTAAGTGTAAAAAAAAGAAGTGTATTTAATGCTTTTATTAACATGTTTGTCTATATCTTCAACATGCAAATGGTGTGAATAGGTTTCTCCAGTCAAGATCTGATCAATGTCTATAGAAGCCCTTTCATAGCCGTGCTCAAAACGATTAGGGTTCATATGTGGCGGCTGGGTCATTGTGTTGTTGCACAGCAGCTATATATGTAATAAACAAGAAGCAGCACCACCGTTCCAACCATTAGGACAATGAAGCCTTGGAGATTGGTAAATAAAGAGGTCATGGCCATTTAAGTAAAGAAAAAAAAAAAGGAAATATGTCATATCACAAGGTCAAGGCAAGGTGCTCTCGTGATTGGTGGGTGAGCTTCGCATTGTCTGCCATTCAGCACCCCGTAGTGAAGATTCTAAAGCATTGCGACACATTAGGTATTGACCATTACCCTGAGTGTTATGTTTATAGTGAAGTAGGTACAAACAAACTGCATCTAATCCTTTCATTTGTGGAGTCCCATGAGGAACATGTCTCCCAAGGACAAGGGTTTTTGAGTTTTCTCAGCACAACACCAATAGTATACGTTCTACTTCTAATAAGATCTTTCTTGCATAATGCTATCATAAAGTGCTAGAGTTATACAGCATACCAATGACAACGTGGGTTAATCAGTAAATGGCAGTTTAAGACTTTCTATTTCAGCAGTAGGCCAGACATCGAAGGCCAGGCGCATGTCAATGTATGGTAGTGTGCTTCTGCGTGCTTGTGCTTATTAGCAATACTAGTGTGTGTGTGTGTGTGTGTGTGTGTGTGTGTAGTGTGTGTGTATGTGTGTCTGTCTGTGTGTCTGTGTGCAGTCTTAAGTGTCTGTCTGCATGTACAGACATATAAAGTCCCAATTTTTGGAAGAGCAAACCTTCCACAGGGATACGTAACCTACGCAGCACAATGGAGAGAGACAGAAGGGCCTGGCGGCATGAAACACTCACCTTGAACCCGGCTGCTCCTTGCAGATACAAGCATTACCCATCTGCACATTTCTGAAGCCTTTTGATTAACAATGTGTCCAAAATAAAAGACAGAAAGGAGCAAACACAATTTAGTCATTTCAATGTGGCTTTCCACAGATGGTCTGCCAACATATTTGGATAATGAACTTGTGGATGTTTTCTTTATACCCAGCCCGTGATAGCAATTAACATATTTTGTGGGGAGGTGAAAACTTTTTTTCAGAGGCAGTGAAGATAGATGAAAATGCATTAGAGGAGGTCATGAAAATGGGTGTGCCATTCTTCCCGCTGAAAGGATGCTTTTATAAGATGATAGCAATTAAGGGATAAAACCCCAAGGGCAAATTAATGATAAAGAACACGTCTTTAATTGGCAATCTTTTTGGCTCATATGAATACCACTCCACAATAAATATGGACCCCATCCAAATGTCTATTGACTGCATAGCAAAGCTCTCTTGAACTAGAGATTATGAAAGGCAAATAAAGCTACAATGCTGACCAAAAAGGACAACTTCTGTGTATCTTAGTGAGCTAAGGGTTTACAAACTGTCCACTCCGTATTATGCATCATACAATTCAGTGAGAAATGTGGTTTGTGAGGAATTCTTATGAACATTTTAATATTTTTGAAAGGTGAGAATTTTAAGCTATTTAAGAGTATACAAATAAAGAACACACCATGGTAATGTTTGACTACAGGTTGAGATAGACACACACACACACACACACACACACTGCGTGACGGCAATGTGTTTACAAGACTTTAATGGAGATTATACAGGCCCGTATCACTGCGACAGCCCCCTGTGCTGGATGAGCTGTTTGATTTACCCCTCTCTGTCGCCCCCTACAGGCGATAGCACGTGCCAGCCCCAGAGTCCAGCTGAGGAAGAGTGTGCAACAACACATCCTCGCCCAGTCAGGTAATTATGTCTTTTATCCCCGGAGCCACATACAGCTACTTTAACGTTGGACATCCAGCCGTCCTAATGGGCCATTATTCAAATAAATGCGGGGTAACAGTGAGGGGTTGGTGACCCCCTCCGTGTGACTGGGCCCTCCACGCGGGCACACCTGCTGAGACAAGGTAACGTTTAGCTCTGACACCTTCGCGGGACAGAAACAAAATGGCAGGCCGGGGTCAGCGGTAAGGAGTGCATCAGGCGCGTCACACCGCACACACATCCATTTGGTGAGCGCTCGGCTCTTGTGGTTGCCTGGCTACCGGCAAATATACAGTGACACAATATACAGGGGAAACACGAGCAAGATGTTGACTTTGAGATAAGTGCCTCTTCAAATTAAACAGCGGCATCGCATCGCATTCAAAGTAACATTTCCAAAGGTCAATATTAAATGGCCTCCCCATTTGGAGAAAAAAAACAAAACCTTGTGTTCTTCAACTCTCTAAAATCGTCAAATTTGCATAGCGGTTATGTTAGTTAGTGGCGTTTAATTATTTATGTTTTAATTACACCGAATGAAGGGGATAATATCATCATACAGTAGTTCCGCAGTCCACGTGGCCCCTCGGATGTCTCTCTATTAAAGTACACAAAAAGATAATTACGTCCTCCTCTGTCTAAACATTGTCACGGCGCGGCACTACAGAATCATCGCTAAATTGGCCGCGTGAGAGGGTTATACCTCTTCTGATTAATGTGCTTGGACGCCTGCACTCAGGAGTGGTGAAGGCATGTTGTCAACTGCCCCTCTTGTTCCCATGCAGAGTCTACTCTACGCCCTACCTGTAGTGTACGGGAGGAGGGGTGTGTCCTGATTGGTCCACGGACTAGCCTTACAATACAGGGATCTATGTGGCGTCTGGACAAGGTTACAAGCTGGCCAGCTGACAAGTTTCTCAAATGGCGTGCGACACCTCCGTGAAAAGCAACACGCACACATGCGGGAACGCAAACGGAAAGCACACAAACACATTCATGCACAGACACACACACACGCGCGCACACATGAATGCACAGACAGACAGACAGATAAAAAGATAGACAGACAGACAAAAAGATAGACAGACGGACAGACAGGGTTGTAAAAGATCTATCCGTCTGTCCGTCCGGACAGACAGACAGACAGGCAGGATTGTCAGTGAACGTTTGCACTCGCACTGTGCTCCCTGGGTTCAGGAGTTGGGGCAATCACGTTCCCACCAAGCCTTACACAGAGGCCGGATCACCTGGGAAGGCCCCGGTGAATGGAGCTACTGATGCCGGTGGGGAGGTGGTATTGATTGACCAAGGGCTAGTAAAGGCCAATGCAATTAAGGGACAAGAAAACATACAGCGTTACACACTGTGTCAATAAAAGGACTCTTCAGCAAGGGCCAAACAAAGGCCAGGCCGGGGCCCTTTCAGGGGCCTTGTTGTTCACCCTTGGCCAGGGGTCTTCTCCAAGGACTGAGAGCTCTGGCTGGGGGGGCCTGTGGGGGTTGTTGGTGGGAGGTTGATGGGGCAGAAGTTGTGTGTGTGTGTGTGTGTGTGTGTGTGGGTGGCTGGGTGTCCAGAGGGATGATCTTAATGCGGCGTTGCTAGGTAGTGTGTGAAAGGCTGAGGAGAGCGCTGTACTGAGCCATCAGGTGATTACAGCACACTTACTCCTCAACAGGGGGGGGGGGGCTGCTGCACATCTCCCTCTTTTCCTTTTTCCTTACAAATACAAATACAGACATACTATTAAAAACACATTTTGTACTATGCATACCTTAATTGGGGATTGTAGAATTATCAAATGCATTAAGCTGTTAAGTTGCAGTAAGTATACTATAGTAGTGGTAGTAGTAGTAGTAGTAGTAGTAGTAAGTTGTTGTAGGGTTGTTCTTCCATATGAAGCAAGTTAAATCTAAAGCTATGCCATTATCTTTTATTACAATACAAGGTCACAGTGGCAACAAAAACCATACAACAACATGCAATGTTATCTCAATAAGGATATATTCAATGATAATGTCCAGTGAAACCGGAAGAGCTTTGGGTGAACTATAATACCAGTACAATACAGTAAATAATAAGTATTTATGCGTTGTGGTATGGACCCAAATGTATATTAAACATGGCATTGACATATATAAGGGTTACACCATCTCACATTTGCAGCAATTTATGACGGAACGCCACTACATTAAAAATATAAATAATAATAAATAATCTTGGTATAATGATTCCACCTTGAAATGTCTACCTCAGCAATAGACATACCCGACGCATCTGATAGCCAGTGATGATGGAAAGCAATTTTATTTTGACACACCATTTGACATTTTAATTGCTAGGACATATATTCATCAACCTTTTTCAAGTTAATAGGCTGCTGGAGGCCACCCATCACTCGGGCCACAAATGGTTAGCATATTCTCCAGAATTATCCTCATTTTGGATAGATAAGGCATATAAATATGGGCTACCTTTATGTAATTATTCGTGGGAAATAAGGAGAGGCATTCCATTAGACAAGCCATTACCTTACCGGTAACACTTTACAATAAGGATACATTAATTAACCATTCATTAATGCTTATTACTGCATTCACTAATGTTAATTAATGTACCCTTATTGTAAAGTGTTACCACAGTACCTTATAGCAGATAATTATGCTCAATCGTGTGAAAGAGTTGTCAAGAACAAATCCAATCGAACCAATCTGAATCTAATGTCTAGAAGAGCCATGCAGAAGTTTGTTTTTTGAATCTCTTTCCGGGAAGCATTGAACTTGTTTTAACGTGTTTTGTGTGCTGTGTGCTGTGTGTGATGTGTCTCCCTGTACCTGGCTAACATGGCCCGCGGCCTGTCCCGTTGCATTCAAGGGTGTCAAGGTGGGACTACTCAGAGGGACAGTAGGCACCGCTCAACCCCTGGGACTCCTGCTCTCTGATCCCCCTCCTCTCCTGGCAACAGGTTGACCCCAGCCATGCAAGGTGAGGTCACCTGTACGGCTAGGTCTGCACCCCTCCCCTCCACCCTCTCCGAACCACCACCACCACCACCATCACCCCCACCACAGTCCTCAACGCCCTCAACGCCTTCGCTCACATCTACATCCAGCCACACAATAGAGGAGCAGCCCTACTTCATCAATCTCGCAGGTGTCAACGTGAATGTAATCCCTTGGATAATTTAACCCGGACCCTGTGCTTCGTGCCCGTCCAGTAATATATGAGAGAGCGAGTGTACTGCCCGCCTAGTACTTGGCCTCATTTACATTTTCTCATTAGCCGCGCACTTTTATCATTCAAATCATGTGTACATCAGCGGTCTCGCTGCGCAATGCTCTTCTAAGCAACAAAGCGTTGCGAGGGGGCGGGGATGTTCCATGAAAGATGCACCCCTCTCTGCAACCTATTTCCTGCATCAGATGCAGGTTGTTATGCTGTTGTAGGTTTCTCACGAACTAGATGGTAAATATACGGCGAATATAAAACCAGTGTGAAAAATCAACTGGACGACCATGGCCATTGTAGGTAGTTAAACCCTATTGAAAAGGTGTTCATGCTATCTGGTTGCATAGTAGCCGTGCAACACCTTCCATCTGTTCAAGTGAACCCATCGAGGCCCTGAGGGCATTAAAGCTATCGCCCCTTTTCTGTAGTCCGCATCCTCTAAAGTCTGATCCTTGACCATGACTTGTGAAGAGTTCACCACTTCACCGTGGCTCTCACATGCACGGACACAATGAGACGCGCTCTTGAAAAATTGACAAAATTACTTTTACGGTTGCCGACCATCTACCGTAATAAAAGATGTCTCTCGAAACCTCTGCAGTCTGAGTTACTTCCTTCACATGTGCAGAGTCAAAAGAACATGAGCCCAGTTCGGTGATTTATATTTGAGCATAGCTACTGGTTTTATGGGCCATCACCAGACGCCCACAATAAATATATATTTTTAATTTGTGCTCTTTTTATTAACCAGCAAAAATCACTTCAAAATTAATGAATAGCACATTATTAAGTCCTCTAGTGGCTCTTACTGTTCTTTATCATGAGTTTGTATCAGCGTGCAATTCATCTCCAGCCATTCTTCAGACTGAATGTCTTTTATATGAGACTTCATTTATCATGGGCCTGTCAGCTCTCAGCTGTATCATTACTCAGTCTAGAGTTATAAATGGGAATCATTAAACGTTTTTTCTTATAATCTGATGCAATAACTGCCCTCGCCTTTATTGGCCTGTGCGAAAGGAAAATAGTAAATACAATTGTCTGTCAAGATCCTTGGAGATAGGCGTCTTTCCCTGGCTGAAATGAAATGACGCCCAACCCAAGAGGCAGGATCAATGTCAGCAGATTTGTTCGACTTTCGTCGTGGAGGGGATGGTGTAGTAGGATGAAGAATTGATAGAAAAGTGAGGATGACATCGCTGAAACCAATGAGGAATGTGCACTTCGCTGTCAATATTTTCTCGTACAGTGTCACATCAATCACATCAGTCGTCTCTCAACTTCCCAACACAGTTTTGAACAGACGTTCTTAATGCCGGTATGGCTGGGGTCGGTCCCAAATGGATCATTTGTTATTCATCTGTAATGAAAAACCAAAAAACCAAAATCACATGGATTATTCTTGGTTTTTCCGATTTTCTTGAAAATCAAGTGGAACAAAGTGGGAAAACGGCTCAATGCTGGTTTGGGGAAAATTCCTTTGCAAATGGAAGGACCAATATCACAATAAAGGTCTCAGAAGCCTGTTATGAGAACACAGCCGTAATGCAAACTAATGTTAGTTCACCGTTAGCTTCAGATTAAGCTTAACTAGTGTGAGCTAGTGGTTATTATAAGTTCTTAGGTGTGCAGCACAACTCCTATCATCTATCATACTTATTTTTATTCTTCCCAAACTTCCCTACTCAACTCCTCCTTCATACTATAACAATAATTCAAACTAGCCTAACCTCTATGCAATGACTCAAAATGTTTATACTATTTATACTTTTAAACTCCCATATACACACAATACACACACATGGGATTCATTTGTCTCTTCCCTTCTAGAATTGCTAGTGTACAGGCTATATCAAAATCTGTATACTGTCACTACTCACACAATATTTAGACCCCGCAGACATAGGCCTGTACATCAAGATGTCGAGCTCCAGTGATCCACAGTGATCGCTCATATCAATCTTCTTAGCTATGGTGTGTGCTTTTTATACTCTGTTTACAACTAAACAGCTGTTTAAAAATTAACAACATTCTCTCACGAGAGTCCTATTATAGGGATTGTGTGCAACATAGGCCTACTTATCACATTTATATTCAGATAAATAAAACGAAAAATATGTGGAATCAAATATCGAAGGGTGGTTGAATCCATGTATTTTGTATAATGCATGTATTTCATGCATTATACAAAACTCACTGAATCACAATATAATGCACACCAACATATAACACCCACTATCAAATGGCTGGCTATCTTCCTTGACATCCCTTTAAAAGAGAACATATACTTGATAGGCGATAAATATTTGCTAATACTTATTAAAATGCAAAACACCTTTTATAATTTATATGAACAAAAAATATTACAGATAAAATGCATTCACAGATCTGAGCGTATTTTGTACTCCCAAGGACAACTGAAGCTGACATGCCCATGATAAACTACTTTCCACAAAAAATGCTCAGATATATGAATGCATTTAATGCCGATTGTACATATACATATTTAGTCAACGGGATGTCAATAGCAACCAAGCCATATGCTATTGGGTGTTAGCATGATACTGTGATTCAGTAAGTTTTATATTAATGCATGAAATACACTTAAAGGAACATTCCAATGATTTTCGATATTTTAATGGCCTCTAAGTTGCCTAACAAAAGCCTACAAGTGGAAAAACAGCTTTGAAATGCATTCTGGGGTTCAAAATATCTATCTATTTTCATCAACTGGCTTTTCAACTGGCTTTTCATGGGACTTCTGCTTTTTCAAACCCCCCCCCCCCCCCCCCCCCCCCCCCCCCCCCCCCCCCCCCCCCCCCCCCCCCCCCGCCGGAAAAATCACCCTGGCCAATCAGCTTGGAGTTTGGTTCCGTGATATTCAGTTGCTGTGTTGTTTTTTGCAGAGATTTAAAAATGGCTGCCAGCAATGAATACCAGTCTACGGATCAAATGAGGACTAATTTGACTTTATTTGAGCCAGAATACACAGAAGAGGAAATCTTACAGCGGAGACGGCAGCAGGCAAATATGCAACTGCGAGTCTTTCTGCATGGACATTTGACAAATAGTTTTACGGCTACATTTATACATGCAGTATTACCATTACTAAACCCAACTAATTGTTAGAGTATACTCGTGCACTTTCAGTGTCTCATTCAATGAATAAAGTAGCAATGTATGTACTGTACTGTATAGCCTACATGCAGCATGGAAGTTTGCAAATAGGTTCATGGTGATGTTTATTTATGCAGTATTGCTGTTACTAAACTATCATTGTCAGTTTACTCAGTATTAGCGAAACCGAACCACAGCAGGCTCACGAAGATTACGGCCTGGCATTTATACCGATACAAATATTGATTTGTATCGGTTGATACAAATCAATTTTTGATACGATACAAACGCACCGGCTGATGTGGAACTTGGCACAATCTCCGTTATCAACTGTTACAGACCATGGATATATTATAATAACGCAGATAGAATTGAAGTCAGCAAATGTGTTTTAAAGACTTTATTATTATTTAAATGCAAATACAGACATGCATAAACTTTGTCATATGTTGGACTCTATTAAAACTAACCACTCTTTTACAACGCTCAATAGTTACGTGTGAAATGTGATGGCAGCCGCTTTAGCAACTCGATATCCTGTATGACGGCATGATGTTATCCACATAGTCCACAGGTCGAAAATAGGAAACTCTGAGCAAAAGTAGCCGAGCTTGTAACTGCCTCTCGTAGGGCAGTTCCCGTAATGTCCGACTCGACTCACGCTTGCTGCGCAATGCACCATGGATGTTAAGCATATATAGTAAATACTATAAATATTATATGACAATATTATACAACTCGCGTCTGTAGTTTATTCAGAGCGTTTTTGTTTGGTTTGTGGGTACAGTTCGAGCTTGGGACACTATGATCACACTATGATGACACTAAAAACATGGCTATGCCGGTGGAACATCACTTTAACAATGAAAATCATTGAAGCTTAACTAGTCTGAGTGTGAGCTAGTGTCTTTATTGTAAGTTATTAGGTGTGCAGCACAACTCCTATTATATATCATACTTATTTGTATTATTATTATTATTATTATTATTTCCAAACTTCCCTAGTATACTCAACACCTCCTTCATGCTAGAACGATAATTCAAACTAGCCTAACCTCTATGAAATGACTCAAAACTCAAAACTATTTAAAGTCCCACATACACACAAATGGGATTAATTGACTGGTGCTGCTGCTGATTCAGTTCAGCCTTGGCAGTGGGGGCTGTTGGTCAGTAAAAAGAACAAGGAAAGTACAAATTCATAATAAATTGTGGTGTGCAGTTTGCTGAAAATAAAGTAACAGTTTTAGTAATTGTTATATTAGAAATGTAGAATGAAGTGAAGTAGTACTGTAGTTTTAGTTATAGTATATCAGCATAGTAGCTTAAATAGCTTACACATAGGCTATATATTTGCTTTTTTGTGTGTGTGAGTGTGTGTGTGTGTGTGTGTGTGTGTGTAATAACTACATTGCACATAACCCGTGTAATAGGCTCGTGAGAGAATGTTGTTATTTTTTAAACAGCTGTTTAGTTGTAAACTGATTTTTCAATGTGTGTCTAAAGCCGCGTTTCCACACAAAGTACCCAGAACTTTTAGTCCCAGGAACTACTTTTCAAGGAACTATAAGGTTCCTTATAGTCTGCGTTTCCACCGCGGTCCAAAGACCCGCGAAGATTAGGCAAAATAATCCGCTGGCGTATGAAAAAGCGACAGCTGTTTTTACATGTCATTTTCAAATGTTTACATGTCATGTACAACACTACAGTAAGGATGGAGGAGATTCAAGTCGTGCTGCTGTTGATCGTGATTTACTGCTTTGCAAATGGGGTCATTGAGTCAACGCTGGAAAAGAAATGAGCAGTAGAAGCAAAGTGGATTCAAAACGCCTGAAATGCTACATAAGCAAACGGATTTCACGAGCTATTGCAGAGATTGACCGAGAGATGACTGAGGCGGACTTGTGCCATCGGTCACAAAGAACACTTTGTCTAAGGACGTTGGTGTCCAGACAGGACGTTTTAGCTTGTCTTCCCACCGGCTTCGGGAAAAGTTTAATTTACCAGCGCTGGGCGAGTTTGCGTTCGCTGTTGGCCAAGATGGGATACCGACAATGGGAAGACGATGCTATCATTTTAGTTATCAGTCCTCTTCTGGATCAGAGATGGTCAGCCATAGATGGTCAGCCATATCATGCCCGTCAGGTTGTTTCCAGTAGAGGCCCATTCCATGTAACGCACGTCTACAGATCCCCGCCCCCAGCAACATGATTGGTCGAAAAATACATTTGAAGCGAAAGAAAATTAAACGCCCTGTTCACCCAGATTTGAGTTTTTCTGCCATCAGACTTTAGCTGTTAAGTCTGATTTGTGAGACTAGATAATAGGAGTTGTGTTGCACACCTAATAACTACTAGCTCACACTCTAGTTAAGCTTAATCTGAAGCTAATGGTGAACTAACATTACACACTTCTGAGACATTTATTTTGATGTAGTTCTGGGTCTGTAGTTCTGCTGCCAAACCTTCTTCACGCTTCCATTTGCAAAGGACATTTTTAAATGGAATTTTCCCCAAACCAATATTGAGCTGTTTTTTCCACTTTGGCCCACTAGATTTTCAATGTTAAAAAATTGAAAAGACACAGTACTTACTTTTCCAAAAAAAGGTTTTTCATTACACACGAATAACAAATTATCCATTAGCACCTGGACCCTGGACCGGCTGGGTTGACTCATTGTGTGGCTTGTGGCTTTTGTCCTTTTAAAGGTACAGTGTGTAGGATTTAGTGGCATCTAGCGGTGAGGTTGCAGATTGCAACAAACCGAATTGCGCCACACACCAAAATAAAGATGCGAAACGTGTTAATAAATTAAAAACGCATCCTCTCTAGAGCCGCTTGTCCGTTCTGGGCTACTGTAGAAACACGGCAGTGCAACATGGTGGATTCCGCCGAAGAGATGTAGATATAAAGGGCTCATTCTAAGCTAACAAAAACACAACGATTCTTATTTTCATGGGATTATAAACTAATTAAAACCTACTTATGAATATTATATTCCATTTCTGCCAAGTCTGTTCCGCTAGATGCCACTAAATTCTACATACTGCACCTTTAAACATTAGGCCGAAATAAACATCTTTCAACCGTTATATTGTCGTATATGAAATTAAGCAAAATATCCCTTAGCCTACCTGTCCTTGGCGGTATTAAACCTTACAATCAACAATTACAAAGGCTTACAAAGGCTATATTTTTCTGTAGTTTTCATCAATTTTGCGGCTGTTGGGCCTAAATATTTTCTAGATTGTTTAGAGGCAGATTCACTATGCTTCAGTAAATGTGTACCACCTTTGAGTCAAAGGAGTACTTCATGCACAATGACAAATAAACGAGATGCGTTTTACACCTAATTTGCATAAAACGAATCGGATCTGAATAGGCCTAGTGGCACTCTGGCTTTATATTTGTTTACCCAGTAGGCCTATGTTTTGGCACAGCCAATCTTTTTTGTCATGTTTGCCTATGTTTGTCATGCCTGTAAACTAATTTTAAGAGTTTGTCTGTTCTTATTATTTTGTTGCAATGGGAAGTATAGCCTTGATCAATTTTAGTGGTTGGTGAATCACAAAATGACAAAGTAGGCCTATGCTACAAGCTTTGATAAAAAAATAACAGCAAATAAATCAATTAAAAAATATTCTGGATTTGAAGTCAAATTATATTTGAGCTTGTTTCTTCTTTGTTCATCGTTTTGTACTCCCTTATATTTGGTGCCAAATAGGTCTGTTCCATGTTCTGTTAATTATGGGTAAAGACTGCCACCCTGTGGCATGCTCCAGTATCTAATATCTACGTAGAGGGTTTCACTAAGCGAGATATAATATAGGCCTACGTCCATGTCAACTCCAGTTTTATGCTGTACTAAACCTGAAACCGAACTTAAAGACGTAGACATACTTACAAAAATTTTAATGGTTCTGAATTCAAGGGAGTTAATAGGCTACAATAATGCCAAACTGCATATTAGAAAACACCTTACTGCTGCAGACCGCACTCTCTACGAACCTATGCTGCCATCTAGTGGTCTTACTTACACTTGGTGGCGCATAGGCTTATGACCATATTTATTTTATTTTTTTCATATTTCTTCAATTTTTCATCATCCGTGAAAATGAACCCCCCCCCCCCCCCACCAAATATAGCCTAGGTTTTAGATTTTCTGAAACGTATTGATTTCATATATTTGTTTATTCCACACATGCAAGACTATATGTGGGGCTATTTTGGATGTTATCATTTCGATATTTTCGATGTCTTCGAGATTGATGATCAAAAATGATGTTATTTTGAGACACAGTCAGAAATAGGCGTTAGGTGATTGGAGCGCGACATCACTGAGCAGCTCAGGGGAAACAGAATGTGTGAGAAACTTCCCTCGTAGGCCAGACGGTGGAGTGTTTGCGCTATGTTGCTTTTTAGGAATCTATGGATAATTTACAGCCAACTATACTACCAAGTATCACAAATGTGCCGAATCTTACTAACAAGACAAAATAAGACTTTATTCATTACCGTCAAAGAGAATAGACCATTCAGAGGAGTGATTATACAATATTGAGTAATGTTGCAGTTGAACGTGTTGAATGTGGTGAGACGATTTGTATGGATATTCATGAGATTGCATTCTAGGAAAGGTAGTACTGCATTTTGTAACTTCTGATACGGTGCCAAGTGCTGTATTGTTTTCGTTGAATCGTTGAATGCTGTCAATGGTACAGAAATGAAAGTTGCATGAATTCAGCGTTCAAGTCCAACTCCCAACTGAAAAATTCCACTGTTCGCATGCTGGCCAGTACTGTGTTTGTGTTCCCAGCCCATATTTCCACCTGCATGTTGGACCTGTTTACATGTAAACCGCCCCAGGGAAGAGACAGTTCACCTAGAGGTCTCTGCTCTGTCAATCTGTGAATAAAGATCGGTCACTCTCCCTCCTGCCACCCTATCCTCCACCCATCTCCCTCCTGCCACCCTATCCTCCACCAAACTCCCTCCTGCCACCCTATCCTCCACCTATCTCCCTCCTGCCACCCTATCCTCCACCTATCTCCCTCCTGCCACCCTATCCTCCACCCATCTCCCTCTCTTATACTCTTCTCCCCTTTTTATTATTCTTTCCTCCTGATCTACGTGTGTGTGTGTGTGTGTGTGTGTGTGTGTGTGTGTGAGAGAGAGAGAGAGAGAGAGAGAGAGAGAGAGAGAGAGAGAGAGAGAGAGAGAGAGAGTGTGCATGTGTAGTGTGTGTGTGTGGTAATGTGTGTGTGTGTGTGTGTGTGCATGTGTAGTGTGTGTGTGTGGTAATGTGTGTGTGTGTGTGTGTGTGCATGTGAGAGAGTGTGGGGGTGCATGTGTGTTTGTGTGTGGTTTGTGAAAGGCTATCTCACACATAGGAATGTTCTGGAAAATGTAAACAAACTGTTCATAATCGTAATCGGACAATTTTACAAAAATTCTTTAGAATTTC
>OOFB01031333.1:0-30488 GCA_900323305.1 Trachyrincus murrayi | reverse complement strand
CATCAAGTAGAAAGAAATATGTTGTATTGGTCAACTTCCTGGTTCATTAGGCAGCATTGAGACTGTAGTAGCCTTGTGAGTTCACAGAGACTTGTTTTCCAGATGGATCGACAGTGTACAATACGGCTGAAGTCCGCTTGGTCAATGGAGGGAACAACTGCTCTGGCAGGGTGGAGATCTTCTTCAGGGGACAGTGGGGCACAGTTTGTGATGATGACTGGGACCTGAATGATGCCCAGGTGGTGTGTAGGCAGCTGGGGTGTGGGATGGTGCTGTCGGCACCATCTAGAGCCCGTTTTGGACAAGGCAGTGGGCCTATCTGGTTGGATGATGTCAATTGCAGCGGGAACGAATCAAACCTCACACAGTGTTCCCACAGAGGGCTGGGGTCCCACAACTGTGGTCACCGGGAGGACGCTGGTGTCGTCTGTGCAGGTAATAAATAAGTACATGAACCTGTGGCTACATGTTATGTGCTTTGTCCTCCGCCGTGGTGGTAGATCTATCGCTTAATTTCCTCCAATTAACCTTATTCACATAGTGGCCATCTTGGTTCCATCCTTGTTCTAAACGCAAGCTGGCTGGGGGAACTGAATGCGGAATTCCACATTTTATTTCTTGAGGGACAAATTTGCTAATCATTTAATGCAATTTCAGTCAAAGAAACAGTTGAGACACATTTGAAATGAATATGTTGTGAACTTTGCCTGCTTGTTGTGAAAGTTGCCTGCTTGATATGTTCAAGTATAAATAAATGTTACGGTCAACTTCCTGGTTCATTAGGCAGCATTGAGACTGTATTAGCCTTGTGGGTTCACAAAGACTTGTTTTCCAGGTTGATCGACAGTGAACACTACAGCTTTTCCTCCAAGACCTTGCAGACCTCAAAATGATTTGAGCGATTATACCACCGTCATCCCATTGATCCAGTGAGCACTCCTCCAAGACAAGACACCAACACAGCCGTTGAGGGGGAGGTCTGCTTGGTCAATGGAGGGAACAAGTGATAGGAAAACCGGTTATTTTTACAGTTCGATCGATTAATATCGGACAGTCCAATATCAAGAGTTAGTCAAGTTAGTAGTTAGACAATGGTTCAATAAAGATTCATATTGATTATAGTACCATGGTGGCTTACTTCTGTGTGCAAATAGTTTAGTGAAGAGACTGAATTGTTGAGTCTTGCATAATATTGACATTACTACATTAATATTAAGCGTTTCAGCAATGGCTGAACTAGAGCCATTTCTCTGCAGAGCACAAACCTTCAACGCTCAACTCCATAGGAATACATTGGCACTAAAAGCTCATAGTATGTTCACTTTAGGTGAAAAAGGCTATTTTATCATTTTGGTAATTTCCTCATGCATATTTCTGAAAGCAGTGCTGTT
This sequence comes from Trachyrincus murrayi, assembly GCA_900323305.1. Taxonomy (NCBI): domain Eukaryota; kingdom Metazoa; phylum Chordata; class Actinopteri; order Gadiformes; family Macrouridae; genus Trachyrincus; species Trachyrincus murrayi. The sequence goes on along the minus strand of OOFB01031333.1, from coordinate 29,097 downwards.
TACTCGTGTACTTTCAGTGTCACATTCAATGAATAAAGTAGCAATGCTTGTATAGCCTAAATGCCGCACGGAAGTTTGCAAATAGGTTTTTGACAATGCCAAGCCTTTTGTTAGGCAACTTGGAGACCATTAAAATATCGGAAATCGATGGAACGTTCCTTTAAGTACACTACTCACTGTAGTCGGGCGCACGCACCCTTCATGATAAGACTGATTCGATGGAACGTTCCTTTAAGTACACTACTCACTGTAGTCGGGCGCACGCACCCTTCATGATAAGACTGACTGTGTTGGTAACATTAATCGCCAATAAAATTATGAATTTGTCTATCATCGGAACTATAGCTAAATTAACACTGCTCACTATAGTCGGGGGCACGCACCTTTAGTTATGATGAGACGGCTATTTTGGCAACATTAATCGTCAATAAAAAAGTATGAATTAGTCCATCACCATCGCTAAAAATACAACGCTACGACCGCACACTAAGCAATACGTGTGATATGAATATTATAATTTAGGCATTTTATAGTTTTATCGTAGCTTGCTATAGGCCTATTACAACATTACACTCCATGATAATGTTCATTGTTGTATTCCATAACTTAAACTGCGCATGGGTCGTCCACAACTGCTTCGTCCAAGCCTGCAGCCAGCTGATATGGACAGTTTTGGTTAAATCGCGAGGCGTCAGCCAGTAACACATTTAAATGTACAACGAGGATAGAGCGGAGACACTTGCGTTTCATCACACAATTCAACCATCATTAAATAAAGAATGCATACAGGTTGCTGAAAATGTCGGTGTGATTGGTAAATAACTTGCAGTCTGATCAATTGTGTTTTATAGCCTATGCCTAAAATCGAAATCGGTTTCAAACTTGTAGGTCAATTCGTACGTGGTAGCGTTTCAAATCGCCCAGGGAGTAGAAGCACAGCATTGTGAGCTTGCAATGTCACACGCAATGTTGACATAGAAAGTAAAGACACAAGTAAATATATCGAGGCGGATCATGGCCTCTTCACCCACGAACCTCGCCCCTATCAACGACTGCGCCTCATATATACGTCCTAATAAGAGTTTACGTATAGTAATCGGATATGGGCAGAACTTTTTGATCGACTGACGCAGAGCCAATTGGAATAGATTGCGCAAAAGGGGCGGGTCAAAGAGTGGCTGATGTTCTCCACTGAGTTTCGGATAGGTTTAGGGATTTCCCCTCGGTCCGAGTTTACCACTTTATTGTGCTAATTATCGCCGTCATGTCGAACAACAACGCCAGCAGCAACCTTGTAGTGGCACAAAGGGCCGTAAAGCAACTCCGATTGGAGGCGAGTGTCCGGAGGATCAAGGTACGAATTGACAACGCAAACACGGAAGATGAGCTAACAGTTAGCTGGGACAATGTAGCCTAGCCATGGCGGAGATCAACATTAATCAATATTCTTTACAGTTTTCTATTGCTGAACAATTTGGTAGATGTTTTGGTTTTTTTAACTAAAACTTTTAGTTCGAAGTTAGACAATATGTAACATGAACTATTGAATGTCAATCAATAAATAGTTCAGTGTGGGCTGTATAAAGTTTAAGAACTGTCATATTAATTATGTGCTCTGTTTCGTTTTGGCATAGTCACATTTAGCACGGTTTAACTAAGCTACTTACGTTTTCCTTCGAGTCAAACACTAGTGTATTGTATGGTAAAGCCTGCTCTGGCTTAGATCTGTGTAGAACTGACAGTATTTTGAACTGCATACTGTCAGTTCTATGGCGTTGACCATAATATACCATATAATTAGGCCTACATATTGTGTGTGTGTGTGTGTGTGTGTGTGTGTGTGTGTGTGTGTGTGTGTGACTTTTCTACCAATTCAGGTGTCCCAAGCTGCCGCTGAATTGAGGAATTTCTGTCTGCAAAATGCCTCTAAAGACCCTCTTCTGGTCGGCGTCCCCTCCAGTGATAACCCTTTTAGACCCCCGAAGTCCTGTACACTTTTCTAAGGTATGAGGAGGTCAGATAAGTTCACATATAGTACTGTTTCATGTCAGTTCAATAAAAAATTGATTGTATTTTTCTTGGCCTCTCTTTCAGGGTATTAAGCAACAGGAATGAGTTCTGCAGTTTTCTTCTACTTCTTTTGCTGCTGACAGTTGCCCTGGGATGATGGGCCATGGGGCGGATGGTTCTTGGGAAATTCACCCTCTTATTAACCAATAGTCGTACCATCACTTTGATGTATTACACTCTAAACTGTGCCAAACAGTATATCTACACTTTGTAGAACTTTTTTATTAAGTTGACTACAAATTAAGATGCTTTAACTAGGTTGCTTTAACTAATAATTTATTCACTTACTTTTTTTGAAGGACTTTTGCTATGGATAAAACTTTGTTTGCTTGAATGTTTAATACACTACAAGCATTCATCGGCCTGTAGTGTATTAAATGAATTGTTGCAGCTGTGTGACTGCGCCCTTCTAGAAACAAATGGAATTTGTTGACCACATCAAGCAATGTTCACTTTGGGCAGTGGATTATGTATGTCTGAAGGCCCTTGCAATGTTAATGTACAAAACTCCCTTGATTTGTGACAACTGTAAATGTACAAACACTTAAGGTACACAACCAATGGTACAAGACACTACACTGGGTCATCCCGCATGTGTTATTTCTCTATCGCTATATATGCTGCTTTGTTTGCCTTTCATCTTATTCATTTTGTCTATTTATTGACCTGCTTTTTCATTCCAACAAAGACATTGCTTTCATCAGCCTAAAAAATATCTGCTTATTCAAAGATTGACACAGGGTAATGAATGCAATCGATTCAACTTAAAAACACACGTTTTCTAAGCACAAACTATTTCTAAAATTCAGTGAATTATGTGATTTATTTTTTTTATTGAAACTTTTCCACACTGGAATCCTGTGCCTTTAATCAAAATCATAAATGTATTGTAACATTAATCTGCCTTAACTTTGCTACTGTTTAAAACAAATTATATTAAATTACTTTTAAAATCATGAACTGTGTAGCATTATTGCATTATTTATTTTGAAACTAATTAATTACACATTGAAGTTGCACATTTAAGAGTGCAAATGGGGGGGGGGGGGGGGGGGGTGAACGTCAACACCGTTGACAAATGAAGTCACGACAAAAGTCAAATCCTTCAAAAACAAACGTTGGCTAAACCTTGCCGTGCAGATTTAACCAGGAACACAAGTGTTCTGTGTAGATAGCGGTCCTCGTTTTTTGTCTCCTTTTGCCTAATATAACAGCATAGTATAGCCAAAAGCGTTATTCTAACGTAGTTACTATTTGCATGACACGCAAATAGTAGGCCACAAGCTAAATCCACCTTTTGAATTCATGTAGCCTATGCTATAGCCATTCCGGGCCAACCCATTAAAAACTAAGGATCACTATTAGTGATGATCTTAAGCGCAATCACCTGGGGAATGGGCTGACGTCATCTCTTGTCCTGCTCAGGTAAGACACCAAACAAGGAAGTAGCAGAACATTGTTTCAACAGTTTGATATCGTTTGCAACAGTCCAAAACTCTCCTTAAACAGGACATTGAAGAATTAAATTACAACGGAGCTGTACTCGCACGTGTTCAAATCAAACAATACAAATCAACATTTGAAACCTTTCTAGTCAAAATAAAGCGCAGTAGCCTACGATGACATCCCGACAGAAAAGAGCTGCTAAATCAAGAAACCAAGAGTACACGGGTAATCGTGTAGTATTTTGACTTGATTTTAGCCTACAATTATCGTCACATGGACTGTACTGTCTTGATTTAATGAACTTGTCAGCCCATCCTTACAATAGTTTCTCTCCAGATGTAGGTCTAAAGCACGTTTACACAGTAGGAAGCTCCAATCCACGTCAAAGGGATCTCTCCCAGAGTGCATGCTGGTGGGGAAAGAGGGAACAGCACATAGATAGGGGCTCCTCACTCAGGGTATGGCCTTGAAAGACGCTTACAATTTCAATTGCAATGTTTTGTTTTTTTCAACGTCAACTTTCTCTCCCATAGGAGCAACTTCTAGAGAAGGAGCAGCATGTGGCCGGACTTCAAGACATGCTGAGAACTGAAAGGGAGAAAGTGAGGTGGGGTTTTGTTTCTTGCTGTTGAATAATCTTCTAGGGAATAATCCTCCCGAGTCTGACCCTTGTCACCATTTTCACAAAACCGCATCTCTTTGCAGTCGTTTGCAGGTGCGCTGTGCCCAGCAGGAGGCGGAGTTGAGGCGTAGAGAGCAGCTCAGCAACAGACTGAAGGAACGCCTTCACCGGCACAGAGAGAAGGGACCTTGTGAGGCTCCAACTTTATCAACAACCTTCCTCTACATGACAGGAAATATTTTATAAATGCATATTAGCTCTTATTTTTTTTCAACCACCACACATTATTTTCCCCCATACTAATTTCTTCCCTGGTATATTTTAGCCATAGAAGTGTTGAACCTTGTTCCCGGAGGCCAAGGAAAACGGGAGCAGGAAAACAAATCAGCCAGGATTACTACTCGGTATGTGGCCCCTCTCAGATTCACCTGTGTCTCGCTCACACCTGTGCATTTGTCAACCCCGCCACCTCTCTGACACAACAGACCGGAAGAGACGGCACTGGGGGTGATGCTGAAGCGTAGGGAGGCGGAGCTCAGAGAGGCTATGAGGCTCCGCCACAGCACCACCACCCTACTACACGCACTCAGGGTCAACATGGAGCAGGTATGTCGCCTCTGAGCTGGACACGCATGACAAATTGGGCCAACAGACTAATTCAGTGTTTCCCAACCTTGGGGCCAGGACTTCCACTTTGGGTCGGTTGGATTACATTACTGTTGTGTATCCCCAAGACTCTACAAGACCTGGATCAGCAGGAGGCTATTGGCAACCACCTGAGCCAGCTGGTTCAAGTGGAGGCTGACCTGGGTGACCATGTGACTGGTGGTGTCGTACAGAGCTGGCTGAAGGTGCAGAGAAGATTAGGACACTTCCTCTTTGAAGGTGAAGGCCCAAGGATGCATGTACACAAAGTGTGGCCAACAGGTCCCAACCTTAGAGAGGATACCGTTGACCTAGCCCCATATGTTACCCAACTTTCCCTCCCTACTTTCTGGGTTCAGAACGGGTCTTTGAAGGCATGCCCATGATCTGCACGGATTTGCTCTATAAACAGAGCACACGTAGACTTCGTCGTACTTAGCGCTCTGCCTCCTGCCTATTATTTCCCCATTCATCGAACATCGAGTGGAAGATATCTAAAAAAAAACGTTCACCACTCACCCGATGACTGCGTTTGTTGCTTGCTATAATCCGAAGTACGCGTCTTAAAAGTATTATTTTATGTTCGCCAATTACATGCTTACAGATCCCCGCCTCCAGCAACATGATGAATCGAAACAAATATGAAGCGAAAGAAAGTGAAACGCCCCGTTCACCCATATTTGAGCTCGTCTGCCACCAGACTTTAGATATTAGTGAGACTAGTGTCGGAGTGATGGAGTCATTACGTGTCCTAGTAAGGGAGTATATTACAGAATGTTGGGTCACATATGGAGCTACCAGACCCAAACCTTATCATCAGTAAACGAGTCAGTGCTTTGTTCTTTCCTTTGTGCAAAGGCCACTCTGCTGTGGGTACTAACCAGGACAAGTTGATGTTGGCTCAGCTAGAGACTGAACTGGAGGAGAGTCACCACTTGGTGAAACTACAGCAGCAGCTGCTGCAGGTATGGGGTTCCAGTCAAGCCCTCACAACAACCCCCCCCCCCCCCCAAGCAAACACCATCTATGTAATGACACTGTCAGCCATTTGTGCCATTTGTCTTCCCCCATTCCCAGGATGGCCTGTTCTCACCTGTTCCCTCTGACCTGGCTGACTCTTACTTCCTGGAGGAGTGGGATCGGCTTCAGGCTCACTGGGCGGAGCTCCATCATCAGAGGCAGAACTTTGAAAGGGAGAGGCGGTCCTTCACCGACGCTGCCATCCGACTGAGCCGCCAGGCAAGAAGCCCAGCTGCAGTTTTGAGAGGGATGTGTAGAAACCTCTTGGATCACTTCCCAAAGAATACAATTCATAGGAAAGAGCAGTAGAGTAAAGTGATAGGCTGAGATGGCCCATGACCACCATGTGTTTTAGTGTGTTTAGTATGTATCCAATATTGGTTTCGATTTCAGCCGTATCAATCAGTCAGGCTAGATGTAATTATTAGCATTTGGTTATTTGGGAGATCTTTCTCAGGTCAGGCTGCAGATAGGTCAGACAGGTCAGGCTGCAAAGGTACTGAGGGTTGAACCAACCCATTACATTTTGGCTGGGATTCAAACTCTATAGCAACTACACTGTCCTGTCCCCCTATTTGTTTTGTATTTATTCCGTGTGAACAGCAACGTGACTTTGAGCAAGAGAAAGCCTCCCTACTGAAGCAGCAATTTCTGGGTGACTCCCTGTTCTTTAAAGGTTCCGACAGCAGCGACGGGAGAGAGAGCACGGCATTAGGTGAGCACACTGTTGATTTTTTTATTTCCAGAAACTGAAAACACTGATGTACTTTGCTGTGTGTGTGTGTGTGCATGTGCAGATTTATCTGGTTTGGAACCCCTGAGTACTTCCTGCTGTCATCGTGCCAGTCCGTCGTCAACAGAGTCAGTGAGCTCTGTTAAGGTAGGATCTGGTCACGGAATGAGGAGAGTCAGCGTTCAAACCCCCAGTACTCCAGCTCTTTACTGTGCCCTCAATCTCCCTTACACGTTTAGGTGAGTGAACACCCTGTGTGAAAGCCTATGTCCACGCACACCAATCTTTTTAAAGGCAGGGGGCGTGTTTGTTTTTTGGATGAATAACAACGTTGTAGTCTAGATTCTTGTAACCAAGCCACCCATATAAAAGGTGCACGGAATTGTCCATTGTACAGTGATAATGGATTGAGATTCAACACGGAATGATGAGTTTGCCATTCCTCCACCCATCATAGCTTGTTCTCTGAAACACTATCATGACGAGAGTTGCTGGTACACGATGTGGCTTGCTAATATATTATACATGTTCGTGCCATGCATATCATGTGTATACAAGTCGATCAGTGTTGCAATGAGTACATGGCCATGTACTTGCGAATGCATGGCTTGAATTACTCTTTTGGTCTTCATTTCCAGCAGCGAGGGCGACCGTCAGTCAGAGAGCTGCCTCCTGGAGAGCATACAGCATACGCCACGTCTTCAACACCTCGATTGGTCATTTTAACACCATCTGTAAATTATTTGTGGGAAAGCTAATTTTGTTTAATTGTTTTTAATAAAGACCTTTGGCTCTTATTTTCTGGCAAGGCCTACTGTCTAATCAATCTAAACAGCTACGTTTTATAGATCAGATGTATGGATTTGTTTCTAGTGTGGGACTTTGATTTATTAAGCCATTGTCTAAATTGTTTTAAATGTGTATGTTGATACATTTGCAACAATATAACAATAATTGCTTAATTGGTCGCGGGTCGCCAATACACATTTAAGTTAACACAGTAAAACTACACTCGAGATGCTAATGTTTTTGCAGTGCATGGCAAATACCGACAAAAAGTGGCCAACCTATAGTGATCGTAGCCGAATGTTGCAATACATACATTTTATATTGTGCAAAACTGTGCTTTTTGTACCTTACCGTGCACCTTCAAAAAGCAGGCGTCGTGGTGTCTAACTATTATAGCCTATTTGTGATTGGATTGCCCATTGACCCGTAGAGGCTTGACGATGGCCCCATTGCTTCTTATTAGGCCAATTAGCTGCGCTTTGTAAAGCTAAACACGTGACTAGTTTGAATTATCACGCCAGGGCAGCAGCCTCGGCACGGCTGATGCATGACCTCATATGATTGGTTGCTAGCGACGTTCGGAGCCAATTATCAATCAAATGTCTTTCCAAGCCTCTTTCGCATATTGCGACACGTTTCTGTCGTTTGATACGTTGTACATGCCAACAGTAGGTGGTTTGAAGAAAATAACAGGCAGAAAGTCTAGCGAGTGGCACTAGAATAGAATGACGCTTTGGGGACTCCTTCACTATTTACCGAGCTTGATGGAATCGGATAGTAAAAGTTTTCAGCTATGGCGAGACTACATGGGACTTGCAGACACTATAAGGAGTATTCTAGCGAGAGACATGTCCGCTGAGCCCCCGTTGTCTGTCGAGTCTCCGCTACATTGGGAAACCCAAGATCTCCAGTGTGTGCGTAATGAAAAGTGCAAGGGCGATATTCAAACAAGCCAAGTCATCGATATTGACAAGCAACGTACAGTGGTTCAGGGTTCTTCGACTTCGCGGGAGTTTAGTAATATTACAGGTGTTTTCGGTTCCTTGTGTGCAAATGCACGAAGTGATGGAGAAACGTTATCCAGCCCCAGACCAACCGGCAGAGAGAGAGGAGGAACGGCTGCCGTGAAGGTCCCGGATATGTCACCGCCGTCGGAGCGCATGTTTTGCAGTTTCTGCAAACACAACGGAGAATCCCACGCGGTGTTCGGTTCACACTGGTTGAAGAATCAGGCCGGTGAAGTGATGTGTCCCTATCTACAGATGTATACCTGTCCACTATGTGGAGCCACCGGGGCCCGAGCTCACACCAAACGCTTCTGCCCCATGGTAGACGACGCGTACAGCTCCGTTTACGCCAAGCCAAGACGCAGGTAGACGACGCGTACAGCTCCGTTTACGCCAAGCCAAGACGCAGGTAGACGACGCGTACAGCTCCGTTTACGCCAAGCCAAGAATACGGGCAGCAGTTCAAGTTTGCTTAAATTGTTTTGGTTGTGTTTTACGTGTTTTATTTATATTTAGTTTTTGCATGCACGTTTGCTGTGTACAAACTCTTGTTTGAAAATCTATCTAGCATGTAGCCTATATGTCTTGTCAGCATAGTCTGCTTGGTGTTGTATTTTACAAAAGAACATTTGAACGAGTGCCCCGTTCTCCTGGAATGGTGTGTAATCTTTTACACATTTTAACGTGACTGTCAAATTACGTTATCCTGTATATGCCTTAAACGACATGCAGCCTTTTTAAATTTTTTAAATTTGAATGATGTTGCTGTTCATTTTAATGTTTAATTTTATTTTATTTCCAATGTTAAACGTGTTTCTTGAAATAGACACTTGAATACAAGCATTTGTGGCAATGTGATTTATCAATGTCAAGTCTATAAATAACTTGCATGACTATCTCTTGAGTATTTGTCTCTTAACAAGTTAACAGTGAGCTACAATACAAAAAAAAAGTACCAATAGAAATATCTGCCATATAAACGTGTGAACAAGAAAATTCAAATGTATGAATACAAAAGGCACTTAATCTAATGTTATTGGAGCGCCAACAACTTGAAGGGGCAGCACTCTGCTGTTTGTGGGCCTCTAATGGGCCTTGGGACCCCTGTTTCCACGGCGTAAGTTTTCAGCCTTTCGCTGGGTTGCCATCACAATCCGACTGGAAGAAAGCATTGAGAACAAGTTACTTTCTTGTTGAAATGTGATGATTTTGGGAGACATGGGTTACACAAAATGATGACTGCATGGTGCGTGAGAACAGAAAATGACAGATGGTACTACGCACACAATCACAACTAAATTCAGCACTGATGGGGATGAATAATCCCTGAACACCAGCTAGAAGGGAGGGGGGGGGAGGCACATGGATACAATCCATGCAAAATCATGCTCTCTGTTAGAGAAGGACGATTACAGTTGAACAACATTAGTAAAGACAGAGGTTAACTAACTTTAGTGAGGAGAGTTCCCTGATTAGCCCATGGACCAGGTCTGTTGCATCTTCATGGCAGTGTGATGAACATGGGCCTCCATCTTCTTTCACTAGGCCTCCCTGCTCCTCACTGGATATTTCATTGGGGGGGGGGGGGGGCATAAGATGAGCAAGATGAATTCAATTCTTGGAAAAAATATTTTAAAATCTCCCAATTTGTTCTTCCAGTTTCTTATTGCCTTTCATAACTGCTACCAATCCTCAACCATACCCCAGCCTACACCTGGATTCCTCTTATCAGATATCTTTCTTTGCTAAGCTGTGCAAATGTATTGACGTTGCCCAAAGCAGAGATTAAGCTCCCTTATCTCCCAAGCAATCTTTCAAAGGACCAATCTATTGACTTTAATTGAAGTCTGATGCTTGCTTATGGAATCAGATTAGTAAGTTTCCTTACATTAGATTGATATTGTGTAGCTGAGAGTCAGAGATGTAGTCGAAGGATCCAAATCCGAACAGGTCAGGGGTCACCCTGGCCAGGGGATGTTGGGTGGCCACAGGAGACGAAACGGTGCCATCGTCATAAAGTCCACTCTGAAACAAACAATAATGCTTAAGCAAGGAAACAAATTGCTGATGCTTACGCAATTCAAATAATTGTTGAATTTACAGTTTTTCTTTTTTTATGTTCTGTTGTAAGTTAATTAACAACTTTAAACCAAACCAATGCTTCTTGTCCCACTACTCACATTGCCATTCGCATCTGCACCACTAGGTGCTGCTGCATCAGTGCAAGGCTGCTCTCCAATATTCTCTGACCCTTCTAGTCCTAGGTCTACAGTTGAATGACAGGGCTGTGGCCCATGCCTGCACGTATCCATCTCTACCGTCTCAGAAAGGCCCGCTGTTCTGGCCAGGCTGTCCATTGGCTGTTGGGAGGTCTGGTCTCCCTCTCGGTGGTCAGGGTCTGACCACTCTATTGGTATGTTCTGTAAGGCGCTAGTGTCAGAAACTCTGGTGGGGAAACGGTGTGATTCCTCAAATGTATCTTCCGTCAGATTCTCTCGTTTTTCAGGTGCATCTTTAGTTCCTGCACTCTCAGTTGGGCAATTGACATCTATGTCACTGATTGGCCCTTGTCCGCAGTCTTTGCTGGGACTCGTCAGGTCGCCGGTCTTCACCTCTGAGCGGACTTGAGCTCGATCAATTGGGTTCCACGCATCGCTGCACACCTCGGAGGCTGTCACGAACGTGTGGGCCTCGGTTTCGGTCCTACAAAAGGAAGGGAAAAAACACTGTTACATGAAGGATTCCATGTTGCGTTTACAGCCCCCAATGAATTGACCCATTCAGGAATGTATCGTAATGTAATGTAAAAGCATACATCAACAACACACCCTAACCTGTCCACTGCTTCACAAATAGGCGGCAAGGGTTCCTTCTCTAGCTCACTCTGCTTTGTGAATGGTCCTACTGGGATGGATTGAGCCGAGGGTGAATTTAACACTGACGCTATATTCCCTTCTTCTGCGACTACATTAGAATCCTCACCATCACAACTGCATGGTTTATCTTCAGTCAGTTCCATGTTGCTGTCTCCAGTACAACCCCTATCTTCAACTCTCTTCTCCTCTGCCTCTCTTTGTTCTTTTCCATTTTCACGCATTTGTGTTTGTAAAAAGTGACTCCTCTCCTTCTCTGTAAGACCACACATGCCCATCCTTCTCCTCCTTTTTGATGGCATCCCCACTGCTGGCTCACTGCTAGAGTCCCTGGGGTCTGCCTTGCACGTGGGATCAGATTCCTGTTGGCTGCATTTGTTACTATGTATTTTATTCCCGCTATTTTCCTCTTCCAACTGTCCCATGTAGCAGAAAAACGCACAGCCCTCAGCATCCTTACCCGCCACAAAGACAGACACATGTTGGTCCATGGGTGTAGTAGAAGAGGACCTGCTGTGTTCCTGCATTTCCATGGCTTCTTCTTCTTTGTCCCGGTTATGGTCACTCAACTGTGTTATTTTGAGGTTTTCAAGCACACCGGCTTCGATGCAACTTGTGAGCACTGATTTTTCATAATCGGTCTCTTTCATTGCTTTATCCATTACAGGTTCTGCAAAAACTTCTTGCACTGAATCTGTTGTTTGTTCTTCTGTTTGCTCTTGTTGAGTTGACAGTTTGGTAGCTTCCTGTTGAGCAGGCTGGGGAAGACATGGTGGTAGTGCAGCAGAAGTTGAACTGTTTGTCTCAGTGTCCTAAATGAAAATACACAGTGCGCTGGATTAGTATATAGCATACATATTAAAGGAGTAATATTTTCCAGAAACTTTAGTACCTGTGGATTATGTTTAGTTTGGTTATTCCTGGACTGGATGATTTTATCTTCTGGGAACTCTCTCTTCCTGGACCGTAGTGACCTCTGCTGGGGTTGAACCAAACCTTGAACAAACAAATGATCACAATGCCAGTTCACTAGAAACATTTGAAAAACATTTGTAGGTGTAACTCATGTCAATTTTTTTAACTGTGTAAATGGTATGTAAAACTAAACGGTGTCAACAACGTAAAGAAATTACAAATTACTTGATTAATGCTAGGATTTGCTTAATAGCATAGCAAGGGTGGTGCTCTTTTACCAAGGTTGGAGGTGTTCGTAGTTGTTACTTTTCCCATCTTCCCCTTTTAAAAGCAAAGGGCGCTGATGTGGATGTCAAATACCAATCAGATGACTTGATCTATTTGCCATGTATCCGTGGGTTGTGTCGTATTGTTTTAATTGTCGCTTTACACTAGCTTACCGGTTTACTTTGTAACCACAATAATTTAGTTTGAAAGTTTGAGAACGTGAACACTAAATTAGAAAAGGTTCAAACGAATGCATTTATGACGCAATCCTACCACTTTATATAAAACTGCGGTGTATGTCAAACGAGCAAAGGCTAAGAACATACAATAAACTAATAGTACATTTAAAATACTTGTGGCCCCAGCTATGCTACAGCGTTGTTCGTTTTTACGTTAGGAGCGTGTTCAACCACAGCCGTAAAGCAGGACTGACGTTGCCATGGCGATGCAATGTAGGAAGTAAATTCCACAGATTGTTTTGACAGCTCGATATTTGAATTACGTTCTCGTTGTTTTTCTCCTGTAAAAAAAAATATACTATACGCTAAAGTTTAATAGACGAACTCTTAAACTACATTAGTATTCCCGGAAAGCTCGTGCCAAGGTAAATCGTTAGCTTCTATTGTTAATTGTGCACCTTTTTTTTTTCTTCTTTTTTTTTTTTTTCTTCTGTTAGCATAATCTGCTAAGGAACATACGGTATATAACTTAACAACTAGCCAATGGTGACGCTAGTGTCATAGTGCAACGTTTATACCGCTACATTATATGTCTGAAACGCAAGACCTGTCCATTAACGACATCTACTATCAATCCGCTCAGGTGGTCTAACTTGTGGACAACACAGACAGAGTAGCCAATGAGCCACAGTCGGAATCCCCCTCCGCGGGGTCAAGGGGCTGCCCGTGCGAAACAGGTAAAGCGCATTTAACTGGCTCATATACGGTAAAGATGTAGACATGACGGTGACGGTGTTTTTCTTGGAGTTTGATTCTAAACAGTTATGGCACGTCGTTACATCCCCCCTCTCTCTGTTACACAGATGGGGCTACTCCTTGACTTGTCCCCAGATGGAGGGATGGAGGATGGAGGAAACGAGGAAGAACTGGAAGCAGAGCTTCTGGCACTAATGGGAGATGGAGGGGGGAAATCAACAGCAAAGAAGAATGGAGGCAAAGGTGAGTCAAAAAATGCCATTTTCTGTAATATCATGATTGTTGTATATGATCCTAGGATGAAATAATACAGATTTCCTGTCAGCCCCAATCATGAGGTTGAGTAATGAATATATATATATAATAATAATATAGATCAATAATTTGATTAATATTACATTGAACTGATCTAGAGACACATTGTTTCCATTTCTAGCTCCTGTTGCTATGGCCGAAATTGAGAGAATGGCAGCTCTATGCATGGAAGATCTGGATGATGAAGAGTTGAGCGATGAAGATTTGGACGATGAGGACTTACTGGTAGCCGACCACTCCTTCTCTCCGGTTCATTGTGTGAAATCAAAGTCACTCATGCAAGTAGTCGAACACCTTTTCTCCCTTTCTTTACTTTGTGTACATGCGTGTCGTCCCCATCGATAGGCAGAACTGAGTGAGGTGTTGGAGGATGAGGAAGCTCCCAAACCTGCACCTCCTGCAACCATTGTAACCGCTCCTAAGCCAAGCCCTGCTCCTCCCGCTCCTGGCAGTGCAAGTGGGCCGGAGTCCCGCCTTCTAGAACGCGTTTACATGTATCAGACGGCCATTGCCAATGCAAAGGCCGCAGGGGACTCCAGTAAGGCTCGGCGCTATGACCGCGGACTAAAGGTAAACTGGAAGAGCGAAAATGTAAACCTCAAAGTGTCTGACTGTACATTGTGTCTTATAAGGTTCATTATTATTCAATTCTGTCCATGGATATTTTTTCTTATGTTTCTTATTAGACTTTGCAATCAATGTTGGCGTCTGTCAAAAAAGGGAAACCAATCAACGAGGAGGAGATCCCACCGCCTGTCGCCACTGGTGGACAGCCCAATGTCCCGCCTGTTCAGCCTGAGCCAATCAAGGAGCGGCAACAGCCGGCACCAAACCTCATGCCTTCTCCGCCAATCAATCAGAAACCGCTGAGGGAAGCCCCGCCTCTAATCCCCGATGCTAAGCCTCACTTTCTCACCCCACCAAAGACACCTTCAGCTGCCATAACACCCGACACCCCAGCCATCTCCCCCCTCACTCCTTGTCAGCCAGATTCACAGCACTCCGGTACATGGGCACTTTGAAACACATGTACACACGCACACACACGTTTTTTAATGACATGAAATCCCCTAAATATGAAGTAGAATAGATTTTCTTTATACTTTAATGTTTGTTTTGTGTTTGTGCTGCTTAATTTTGCACCCTGGATTGTCTAGTTAATATACCCATTTTATTGATCCCCATTTGAATGCGTCTTTTCAGAGCTCCAACAGGCTGTGTTGTCCAGACAGAGGGAGTACAAGCTTGCTGCCATTCATGCCAAGCAGCATGGCGACTCAGAGCTGGCCAAACAACACTACCTCATCGCCAAGGTGACAGAGGAATGTGGTGTGTGTGTGTGTGTGTGTGTGTGTGTGTGTGTGTGTGTGTGTGTGTGTGTGTGTGTGTGTGTGTGTGTGTGTGTGTGTGTGTGTGTGTGTGTGTGTGTGTGTGAGAATGTTGAATTAGTACTAATAGAGTTCCTCTCACTACATCTAGAAACTGGACCCTGTGTTGGAGGCGTTGGACAGAGGGGTGTCTGTGGACCTCAGTTCTCTACCACCACCACCACCACCACCTGGTAAGTAGAACAATAAGTCAAATCAAAGCCCTTTCCTTTCGTCCTATTGGGCAATCTCACAATCTTCATCAAATGACTGAACTCAATGTGTGCCTACTGGTCACCTGCAGGAGATGCAGTCAAAGAGAGCCCTGCTCCTGCTCCAAGTCAGGCAAGCTCTAGACCTGCCCCTGCAGCGGCCCCTGCCCCGGCCCCTGTGGCCTCTGCTGGTAAGATCTGTCTGGACAGCCCACCTGCTTGGGCCCGTCTGTGATTCCACTAGTTTCTCTGAGAATGTATTGGGAAAAAAATGTGATTGCAGTGTTTCCCATACATTGATTTATTTGTGGCGGCCCGCCACAATATCAACATTGACCGCCACATATTGATCTTCTATTCCCACCCGTTTTGACAAGTTTTACAGCAATGACCGCCCGGCAGGAACGTCCCGACATCAGAACCAAAAGTGAAATGTATAGCAGCATAGTGCTGCTGTGGTGCTTATTAAAGACATCACACATCTCAATAGCAGCTTATGCAGTTTGAATGTTATTCAGATTGGATATTCAACAGATATTCACATTCTGAATTAGAGATGTGTGATGCGGTGAACTAAAGACACGATCACCGGTATGAGTCCCGTGTGTCTAGCGGTGAATACCTGCCCAGGAGATGGTATGAGTCCCGTGTGTCTAGGGATGAATACCTCCCCAGGAGATGGGGCTTCTAAGTGAAACTCCTCTCTATAGAGCTATTGTTTGGTCAATATTTCTACACAATAGGCGAATTTCAAAGTACCCTGCCCCTAACTAAAACGTAATTCAACTAGATACATCACGTTTAAAAATTTCCGCAATGGATATAACATTAAAATCGCTGTTTAGAAGTGTATCCTGCTAGCTCTACAACAGGACAAAGCAGGTCAAAAACTGACCAGCCGAGCTCCGGTGTGGGTGTAACGCAAATGGACTGTATAAAATACAGATTAAAAAAGACTTTTGATATGTGTAAATTTGTGGAAACTGTCGTGGATATTTTTAAAAAAGAAAGAAAAAAAGCGCCTTTTGGACTGTGTATTCGATTATACTTTTTTGGTATTTCTTGCATCCCTGATCCGCACAAATGTGTTTTGGACAATTCAAGTTAAATCTGACAAGTTAGTCTATCTATGTTCTTAACACAACGCCCCCCCCCCCCCCACATTTTTGATTATATGTATAATTAACATGTATGTGTGTGCGTGGGCTTCCCAAAGACCTGGCTGTCCCTGGGAGCATCGCAGAGGCCCTGCAGCAGAGGATGGACAAGTACAAATCAGCAGCAGAAACAGCCAAGAGCAACGGAGACGAACGCAAGTCTCGGATGCACCAGCGGATTGTCAAGGTGAACCATAATGTACACACGGTGCTGTTCACTGTGTGCATGTTTTGACACGTTTATGCTATATTTATTCTATATTTTATTCTATATATTCTATATGATGTATTTCTTTTACTGTTTTTCCATTCTCTGTAGAAAAGAGAATGTCCTGCAACAACATGACTTGATTTCCCAGTTTTTATTTTATAGACTCAGTTCAGCTCATTAATTTAATTAGTATAGCTGTGTAACTTTAAATATATGCTAATTAGATTGAAAATATCAGCATAAAGATAATTTTCTCATTTAGAACACTTTTGCGAACACGAAATCTGATTCCAAAATCCATGTGTAGTACTGCCCATGTTTTCATCCTGATGAATATTGTTTTGGATATTGATTATGATGACATGTACACATCCTAACCCTGTCTCCTCATTGGCCAACAGCAATACCAGGATTCCATCAAAGCTCACAAGGCAGGGCGGCAGGTGAACCTGTCTGAACTCCCTGTGCCGCCAGGTAACTCCCCCAGGCATCCTGTCCACCTACTCTAAATCAGCTATAATGTTTGACTCTGTTGCAATAGCGAGTCAAACATTATAGCTGATTTCAACCAACAACATAAGCGAATGCAACCTATCTGACTTCTGTTTGTACCCCTGAGATTCTTGACATTGTCATGTGTGTATGTGTGTGCGTGCTCTATTAATATAGGCTATCCACCGCTCCAGGGTTTAGAGGGTGGTCAGCAGAATTTGATGGGTGTCCTGGAAACAGCCATGAAATTAGCCAATCAGGATGCAGATGCAGAAGTGGAGGAAGAAGAGGACAGCCGTGCAGATGTCGCAAAGGTACAATCATTTATAACTACCTTGGATGTTTTTCAATTTGAATTACAGTATGTTAACCTTCCCCCACCTGTAATATCTCTGTCTCTCTCTCCCTCTCTCTCTCTTGCCAGCCGGTCGCACGGCCACAAGCTCCAAAAGCAAAGGCTGCCACCCCTCAGGCCCCTGCCAAGCTGGGAACTAAAGGTGTGTGTGTGTGTGTGTGTGTGTGTGTGTGTGTGTGTGTGTGTGTGTGTGTGTGTGTGTGTGTGTGTGTGTGTGTGTGTGTGTGTGTGTGTGTGTGTGCATGGTCGTTGGTTTGTTTCCCAAAAAGGTTTGCGTGTATATAGGTAGCAGAGAGCCACTATTCACTTTGTCGTACCTCCTTGCACTTCCAGCTGAACAGCAGCTGGATTTCTTATTGCTGCGACGACAAGGATTCACGAATGCAGCGCTGCGCTCTAAGCAGATGAAGGTAGACCCTAAACCCAAGCCCATTGTTACTGTTTTCTTCTGCTCTGTGGGATCCATATGATGATATGCATTTCTCTGTGTGTGTGTACGTCTGCGTGTTCTATGTTAGGGTTTCTGCATTTCACATTTAACTGTTGTTCTGCCTGTGATTTGTTGTTTATTTTGTTGTTATTTATACTTCATGCTTCCAGGATATGGTGGGAGCCACACAACACCTCAGACACGCAAAGGGGCTGGACTCTATGATTATAGCCGCAAAGGCTGGACTGCCTGTAGATATTTCCAAGGTAGTGTGTGTGTGTGTGGTGTGTGGTGTGTGTGTGAAGGGGGTGGGCGATGAGTCATATCACAGTATGTGGTGTTGCCATGCATGAAAAAAATTTGAGAATTTGGCTGGCTATTTCTTGTTATGTTATATTGTTATACCGTATGCACCAGAGCCCTACTGGAATCACCGATCACACTAAAACCTACATAGTGCACCTCACACACACGTCAGCACCGCTGCTAGAAAAAAGTCATATGAGATACACTGGTGTGCGTGTTTGTGCGAATACTTTCTAACACATTTCACTACAAACTCTCGAAGTAGTTCCCAGTTTTTGTTCCTCAACACTTCCTTCTCCACATACCTCAGCTCTTATCCACCCCGGCAATACATTAACACCCTCCACAGATTCACATGATCTCACCCTGTCTTCCTTACTATAATTACGTTTTTCCTCACGCTTAGAAAATGTATACTCTCATACTATTGTAGGAGAATGCTTTGGATAAAAGCGTCCAACCAAATTGGCATTCGTGACTCTATTATTAAAATAATTTCAGGTTTTCTTTTCTATACTGAATTTTTATTGATTGTTTTGCAATGACAACATAACATAAAATATGAAAAGGTAAAAAAATATATATATTTATATACAAAATATAAAAAATATATAAAATAATAACAAATACAAATATGTCCAATGATTTCTAATCTACTCCCACTCTATTCTTCCTCTCACCCATCTCGGGTCAGATTCCGGACGCTCCGGTCAGCGAGGAAGACTTCTCCCTGGGTCGCTCCCGGACCTCGCCACTGTCACCCCGCTCCAGCGAGCAGTACCACCAGCTCATGGAGCAGCTCCGAAAGCAGCATGAGGTCAGAGCCCAGAGAGCTCCAGTTTTGCTTTGTTCCACTGCTCCTCTCTTCAATAATGAAGCCTTTACTGTGTTTGGGTACTACCAAATACAGGCACTGCCTATGGTAGTAAAGCATAGCTAAAGAGAGAGGGTACCTCTTCTTCTTCTAAATGTAAAGTGGCTGATATTTTCTACCCTGTGCTGTTATTACCGTACAGAAATGCCGGGGCTACTGCCAACAGTTCACACTGATGGGAAACGTGGCTGAGACACTCAAGTAAGAGACGCGCCTTTGTTTGTGTGTGTGTGTGTGTTTAAATGGCCTGTTGTCAGTGATCTGAATGGAGTTGGAGTTCACTAGGAAGTGGAGCTCGCCCCGCCACGAGCTCTGTGTGGCATCGCTGCTGACGTAGTTTGTTTAAGGATTAACACCGGCCGAGTCACACCTGAGCTAAACTGCAGGTGACCTTGATATTTCGGTATATTTCGGTGCATCCCAGCACGGCCCGTGTGCATACGTCATTCAAACCAAACAATCTTTCCTCTCTTTTTTGTGTGTGCTGGTCTGCCCCGTCCCCTCAGGTTCGAGAGGCTAGCCGATGACTGCATGAAGAACATAGACGTGCTGAAGAGGGCCCATGCCAAGGGCCAGCCAGTTCCCAGGAGCCACCACGAGGAGAGGACCTTCAACGTTGTCAAGTCAGCAGCCCACTCGCGCTAGCCAAACCTCGTGTCTTATCAGTACCGCGTGATAAACGCCCCCGCATACACAAATTTGGGTCTTTTTGATGTGCAGAGCTCTCGCTTCTCGTTTGTGCGTGAGGAAGAGTCACTCGGGTGGGGGTGGGGGAGGGTGACTCATGTGTCGCACATGGGCGGGTGAGTGTCTCATGGCGATGCTGTTTGTTTTCCCTGTAGAGTGAACGCCAACCTGACACTGAACGACATGGTGCTACATGTCATCAGAGGCATAAATCTACCCACTCCCTCAGGTACTGTGTGTGTGTGTGTGTGTGTGTGTGTGTGTGTGTGTGTGTGTGTGTGTGTGTGTGTGTGTGTGTGTGTGTGTGTGTGTGTGTGTGTGTGTGTGTGTGTGTGTGTGTGTGTGTGTGTGTGTGTGTGTGTGTGCGTGCGTGCGCGTGTGTGCGTGTGTGTGTGCGTGTGCGCACGTGCAGCCATATTTGTCTACAAACAGCCATATTTGTCTACAAATTTTTTTTTCTTCATAATCGTCCTCTACTTCTCTATCGCCAGGCGTCTCTTCCAGCGATCTGGATTCCAGTGTGAAGTTTGAGTTTCCTTTCCCAAGTGTGGTGAGACACAGTTGCTAATTAATTCCAACACAACCGCCGCCACCAACACCAACACAACGGCACGGGTTTAAAACCCCTCCGCTCATCTGTGCCGTTTTGGGTGTTGCTGTGTGTGTCGTGAACGCAGGAGGAGGCCCAGAGGGACAAGACCGCCACCGTCAAGAACAGCAACAGCCCAGAGTTTAAAGAGCAGTTCAAGCTGAACATCAGCCGAGGGCACCGAGGGTTCAAACGCGTGGTGCAGACCAAAGGCATCAAGTTTGAGGTCCTCCACAAGGGGTAAGCGACAGAGGTGTCGGACATGCGGCGTACATGCATAACTCCTCTTGTTGTCGTGTTTGGTACATGGGCGTGTGTTGTTCCTCCGTCTGTGCACAGCGGCCTGTTTAAAACCGACAAGGTGGTGGGCAGCGCTCACCTCAAGTTGGAGGCCCTGGAGAACCAGTGTGAGATCCGGGAGATTGTAGAGGCGAGTGCCGTGCCTCTACACAAACACTCAGAACTGAGAATGCTCAGAACTGGCCTTTTGCGTAACCCTGCGTATCTTTGTGTTAGGTGCTGGATGGCCGCAAATCCACAGGGGGCAAGCTGGAGGTGAGGGTGAATATCCGGGAGCCTCTGGGGGGGGCCCAGCTCCAGGCGGTGACGGAGAAATGGCTGGTGCTGGAACCCCTCTCCTCCCCTTCCCCCACAGAGAGACAAAAGGAGCGGGTGAGCAGCGGGAGAAAGACGGGGGGGGTCTTTTGAGACATGGAGCAAGCAGCTGTGGAGGGAGGATGAGGTCCTATTGTCCTCCTCATGCTTTAGCTGTTCCTGATTGTCCACTGCAACGGCGTCAGTCATTTTATTTTTGGATTTAAGATGAAATGTGCTATACACATGTGCAAGAGAAAGTTAAACATTTTAGCAAAAAAAGTATTGATAACAAATCAAATGTATCATGTTGCCCATGTGTAATTCTCTTCCTAGTCATAATGTTAATCAAAATGTTTTTTTGTGTGTGTGTGTGTGTGTGTGTGTGTGTGTGTGTGTGTGTGTGTGTGTGTGTGTGTGTGTGTGTGTTCAGGCACCCTCTCCTCGGTCCAAGCCCAGGAGCGAAGCCGGCAGCCATAGTGGCCATCCAAGCAGCTCTCCCCAGTACAAACTACACAGCTTCAGCCTCCTGAACCGCGACAAGGAGAACATCGAGAGGAAGGTAAGTATGGGGGGGGTCAGCCTAGTGGTCAGGGTGTTTGACTCCCAGCCGAAAGGTTCTGGGTTCCAACCCCAGTGTCTGCAGTCTACCGGTGGGCATACCTGAGCAAGATGCCTAGCACTCTACCTGCTCCTTAATGACATTCATGCCAGTGCATCTGCTGAATGACACACTAGTAAACAGTATGTGAGTGTCTCCATGCTGGACATGCCCCATGGTGATGAATGATCTGAGCACTCTGGACACTTCTCAGCTGGTGGACTACAAGAGGAGCGGTCGCGCCCCTCCACCAGACCTCCAACAGCAACACAGGGAGGTCACACACAGACTGCAGTGGCAGAAGGCCCAGCTAGAGAAGGGCTCCCCTGCTCTGCTGGCAGGTAACACACACACACGCACACACACACGCACACGCATGCGCACACACACACAAACACACACAAACACAAACACACACACAGTAGACACATTTACCACACTAAAAGCCTGCAGACAGTGAGGGACGAAATGGGAGAATTCAATGAAAAGTATGGTTCACAAACCAGACAGTCTGGGAAGTGTCCCCCATATGACACACACACACACTCACTCTCTCTCTCTCACTAAACAAGTAGCATTGTATTAAGACTATGTATATATAAACATTCCAAACAACCCCTCCTCCCTCTCTCTGCATAGACTACGAGGGTGTGCTGCGGTGGTTTGTCCAGCGACTCACTGACTCAGTGCGTAAACTCTCTAACCAAGGCAGCAGGGTGAGTACAGGGTCAGGAGTGACACACACACAGCCTGATAGTGTGTGTGTGTGTGTGTGTGTGTGGTGTGTGTGTGTGTGTGTGTGTGTGTGTGTGTGTGTGTGTGTGTGTGTGTGTGTGTGTGTGTGTGTGTGTGTGTGTGTGTGTGTGTGTGTGTGTGTGTGTGTGTGTGTGTAACACTTCTATTGCTATGATTGCTTCAGGATACTGCCAGGGAGGCCCTGGGCAGGCTGAAGTTGGTCGAAGCTGAGGTAAAGAGGGGCCTTCCTGTTTGTTTTTTGATTGATTGATTGATTGATTGTTAGTTTGTTGTTAATACCGGTTCAATTACACTATTAATGACACTCGCACTATCAATTCCTTTCTGTCCGTTTCAGCTGGAATCTCTGAAAAGGAAGCGCTCTGCATGAGTGAAGAGAAAGAAAGAAAGAAAGAGATGATAAATGAATGAGGGAGTAGTAAACAGATCACTGTTATAAACACACATGCACACAGAAACACTAAAAAGGCTTGCTTTAAGAATCTCTATCATAATGGAATCCTTCTACGGCTCTGTAAGAAGGTTAGGGAGCCTCATACGATTTGACAGCAACGTTGTGTCATTTCTGTTAAGAAGATTGAATTGGTTCATGTAGAAGCTTAATGATACAAAGGTAATCACTCCTTGAAGAAGGCATTTCAACATGGTATGGAATAGGGATGAAATTATGGCTTATTTGCACTTGAAAACCAGATGAGAACACTACCAAACGTACTCTACGCTTATTTTTCTATCTCTTTTTTTCCCATTTTAATTTCCAATTTAAGAGATTTCATATTAAAAAAAAATTTCATGTAACCTTTCATGTATGTGTGTGTGTGTGTGTGCTGAGAAACTGCGTAAAACCAGAAGCTAAAAAAGGTGTCTTGAATAACTTCCCAAATTGAGCGTGTGTGTTTAATAGGATTAATCTAATCTTCTTGCTCCCATATTCCCAGATTACAGTAAATTGCCCTGTATGGAGGAGGACGATAAGAGAGAGGAAATGTGGCTCTGAGCACCACTACATACCATAATGAGGGATTAATGTTTGTGTCACCAAGGAGACGACTCATTCAGTCACAGGACCGTCTTAACGGTTTAGGGGGATCTAGAGAGAGTGCATAGTGAGGGAACTGTAAACTTACGTTTTATTAATCTATTACCTGTTCCTCTGATCTATTTATCTTTTATATATATACATATATCTGTCAGCTGACCCCAGTGTTAAACATGTCCATTGGCTTGCATTGATGAATATACACAAGGGTTTGATTAAGGGGTCTCTAAGAAAGTATTTTTGCTTTTACCTTTTTTTTAACTCTTATGCAGATATTTAGTTTGCCATCAACAAATAATCAAACATTGTGTAGAACTTCCCATGCTGCAGTCTCCTAGTGTATAACTACAGGGGAGGACATCTTGAATGATCTTGAAATGGAGTGATGTCTGTGCACCAATAATATGTTTGTGTTTCTGCAGTAGCAGGACACTGCGGTATTTATTTTTTGCTGTACTAACCTTGTGTCGACTGTATTTACATTCTACATATGTTTCAGTTGGAATGCAGGGGTTCATCCATTGATGTGAGTTTTGACTATTGTAGGTTATCTCTGTTTGTTTCATCTCTGCCACCTCATTGTAGTGTGGACTGCTGGCGGTTTGTGGAGCCGTGTGTTTGCGGGGGGGGTCTTGTGGATCCATGTGGTTGCTCTAATCCCCAGCCCACTGATTTCAGTGGAAGATACATTAAAATGAATCCTCTGCTCTGGGCTCCTTCCTGCAGACCAGAGTGGTCCCTTCAGAGGGCAGCCATCTTGTCCTCTTTTAAGTGCTTCTTCCCTCTCTTTTTCTTCCACTCACTGATTGTGATCATAAAGAGATTTAGGAATTAATTGCGTTGCACTTGATATTTTCCAGAAATGGGAGTGCTCCAGTGCTTCAGCTTTAGGGGAGATGTCATGTATGCCCACTGTTGGGGTCTGATGTAACCCTTGGATGTCACTGATGTGTCTTTTAAGAACTCTGTTTGTTTGCACTTATGGGCATATGTTGGACCCCTGTTTGTATCTATCTCTCACTCTCTCTCCTTCCCATCTCTTGGCATTTCTTGTCACCCTTCCATGTCCTAACCTCATGGACATTTCCTTTCCTGTACAATAAGCACGCTACAATCCGATCAATATATATCAAATACAGCCAATGCAAATATGTTGGATTTGGAAAATGCAAGTGTTTTCATGTAATGGCAATCAATAGATGACATTTAATTTGCAGCTGTGTTCAACAAAAAATGTCTTCTGGTGGAAATGTATGGGTGCCTGATTATGGAATCCTGTATGCTTGTTTTAAAGCGGGTTATGGCAATATTAAAATAAGTTTGAGACAAACTTGTGTTTGACTGTGTATAGCCCCTTATTGTAAATGACCATTTAGGCTGGAAAGAATTATACTTTATACTCTGATTGTAGATTATGATATTATGGTCATGATATAAATGGTAGATGAATTTGAATTTGACCTGGAAATTACCCATAGCTTTGTGACTGTGTCCAATTAAAAATGAAGCTTTGTATCCCAGAAACACGCTTGTACAGTATATTGTGTAAAATGTAATGTCGGTAATACAATCTATTTCCAGCCTTGTTGGCCAGCCATATGCAGCCACTGAAAGAGCCAAGTGTAGCTCTGGAGCAGGGGGTTATCAAAGGGCGGCCCGTGGGCCAAAGCAGTCCTGCCAGCAATGTTTCTCCCCACTCACTCTTTTGAACATTTTATTAGCCTGTCATTATGTGGAATCGATAAAACTGTCAAATATCGAGAAATTGTCCCACTATCCTAAATTCAAGTGTGACTATTTCGGGGGGTATTTCATCTGCTAACTTGCAATGTTTTGAGCGGGCCTATGTTGTGTGTCTGTTTGTACATCAATAATTGTGCGTGTGTGTGTGGGGGGGTGCTGTGACATGTGAGACCACATTATTTGCTTAGTGCGAATTTGGCCGCAGGTGAAATCTATTTGATGGCCATATATGTTCCTGACCCCTGCCCTACAGGGTATAGAGTAGACTAGTCGGGACAGTTGGCTGGATTAGCTATTAGCTATGATTAACTCACATGTCACATTGCGATGTCTTAACTCGTCGTTTTTGTATGGGGCTACACATTGTTTGATAGCGAATGCACAATCTCAAGATCATAGTTCCAGCTGAAAGGGGAAAGAAATTCGGCTTGGCTGTTATGCTAATATCGAAACTGAATGTTAATGCCCTTCCTTACAAAGGGGTTAGGGATCGAGGGGGATGGGGATAGAGAGGGACTGGTGGTGTCACTGGGAGACTTGCTATTCTGAGTGCAGAGGGCGCGATAGGGAGGCGTCAACAGTGGAAACGGGGCTTCCTGCTAGAGAGAACACGTGGTTCCGCGTCTGCCCTAACGTGAAACTATTTCGGAGCCCTATCTCCTTTCCCTATCCTCACTGATTGCTAGCTAGCCTAGCACCCATTATCCGACGCCCCCTTTTTTTTAATCCATTCCCACATATACCCCCCCCCCCCACCCCCCTCCTCTCGCTCTCCCATTCATACCCCCTTTTTCTACTACTCTGGGAAGCCGACATCCAGGCCGTTGTGTGTGTGAGAAGTGTGTGTGTGCAGCACCGTCCACCATCTCTTCGTTTGGGTCATGACGCTAGAAGCGATCCGCTACCGGGCCGGGTCTCTGCAGATCCTCAACCAGCTGCTTCTCCCGCACGACACCGTCTATGATGAGGTCCGGTCCGTGCAGGACGCGTATGAGGCGATCAAGTCAATGAAGGCAAGATACATTTACGATTTATGTGTATTAAATACGCGTCTTGGATTGGGTTCTGCGTGTAATCCAAGCACGGACATCCCTATATGTCAACGTTATTGTTGTAAAACTGCTGTTGACTGCTATGGTTGTCATCAAGCGGACTTATATGCTGAGCTCCGTCTTTTGTGCTCTTGCACGGGGTCGCTCACGTTAAAAAGCATGGAAGCGTGTTGCAGTTTGCTGTTGGCCGGGAATGGATTCGCTGTTTAATTTGTTTTTAATCCAGCTCTAGTGTTCATGGAGCCCTCCAAATGGAATATTTCTAAGCCCCGGCGATGCGTTGAAAAGGGGACATAATGTATCACCCGATATCGCTGTATTATTCCCTCTTAAAATATAGCCCATTCATAATATTCTCTCTCCAGGGTCACCAAACTGTGTAGGATACCTTCGTTAATGCATTGGTTTTGCAATGAATCCCAGGTATCTGCACATGGCAACCCACCCATAAACCGTATACCCCGACCCTTTCACTGGTAGAGATTAATGATGAATTATTAATGACCCTTGCCAGGGTTTTTGTTCGCGTTTTGCTCTTGATCTTTCGCTCTGTGGCACCATCACTTTATTGATCTTTCACTCTTGGCGATGAATTGATCCGTCAAATAGCTCATTACTGACATGTAACATACACATAACTCTCTCTTTCGGCTGGACAGTACCAATACCACGTTGCATGCGGTATGTAGAGTGACGGAATATAGCACATGAGCAGCCCTGGTTGATGTCATCATGACTGTAGAGAGCTGGAGCATCCCTCCCAGATGGGTTATTATTTCCACAGAGATAACATGACATGTGCTAGGTTATTCTCATCGTACTATTTCGTCATTCAATAGATGCCTTTATCCAAAGCGACTTACAGGCACATTTAGGGCCAGGTAGGGGTCGGTTGGGCATCTTGCTGTAGGTTGTGGACATTGGGGATCAAACCCATAACCTTTTGACTGTGAGTCAAACACCCAAACCACTCCACTATCCCGCTATACTGTTCCTCCCCTATTGACGTCTTGATAGCGGTCCACCTTTTTTTTAAAGGAGACGTCATTTCTTCTTCTTCTTCTTCTTCTTCTTCTTCCTGCTCTGTTCCGGTGTGACCAGGTGCGCGGGGCACCGGCCATTGCCATCGTGGGGTGCCTCAGCCTGGCGGTGGAGCTGCGGGCGGGCGCCGGCGGCGACGACCCCGTGACCTTCATCAGAGAGTCCCTGTGCCACCTGACTTCAGCGCGGCCCACGGCGGTCAACATGGGCCGGGCCGCACGCGAGCTGATGGAGTTCGCCGAGAACGAGAGCATGGAGAAGAACTCCGAGCAGCTCCGCGGGAGGTAAGGGAGGGAGGGAGGGCGATGGAGAGAGAAGGAGTGATGGAGAGAAGGGCTGAGGGTTTGGAGGGAGGAAGAGAAGGAAGTGGTGGTGAGGAGAGAGAGGAAAATGGGGTGATGGTGAGTAGGGAGAGGAGGAAGGGGTGATGGTGAGTAGGGAGAGGAGGGAGGGGTGATGGTGAGTAGGGAGAGGAGGAAGGGGTGATGGAGAGGGGGACACCAGAGCAATGGAAGTGGACGATTTTTAGAAGTTGTTATTTTGGATTTCAGCATTTTACCATTCTCAAAAAAGGGGAAAAAAAGCCATCATTCTGTGGACATGTTGACCAAATGGTTATTTCTCACTCCTTAAACTATCTAGTGGCTTTAGAAAACCACATTCATTCAACATAGGCTGTACATAACAACATAAATAGACTAGTCTCATGTCTCATATTACAATATCACTGTAGTCCAGATCTTTGACAGAGAGACAATGCTTAAAAACAAAAACATGAATAAGGAATGAAAGGGTGAGGGACGCTTCAAGTATGATGGATTGAAACGTGAATAGAAGATGAGTACAATAATTAGCTCTGAGAGGGGCGGTCGCAGAACAGTACACTGTTCTAGTATATGGTGTGTATAATGTGGTTTTGGTCCAGCCTCAGGACCCACATGGCCCCGCATGTCATTAGTCATTAAGTTACAAAAAAATGTATTTACCAGTATTGCAGTAATCAACAATGCCTTCATGCACTGTTGAAGACATTTAGCGAACAAAAAGCTGCAACAATTGGGGCTAAACTCAATGAAATAGAAAGCCATCGAAACATGAATTAACATTGACCCACTCAAAATGCCCATATACCTTTCTTTCTCAACTGGGGGTGGGTCGCGACCCACCAGTTGAGAATCACTGGTCCATGGTATAACTGTAGTATTACACTGAGCAGATGGAGTGGTGGGCTAAAGGTGCCTTCACCCACAGTGTGATCACCTGGATTGAGGAGATGCTGGAGCGCGACGTCAACGACAACAAGAAAATTGGCAACTATGGCGCCCAGCACATCCTGTCCGGGGTCCCGAGGGATTCCGTCACCATCCTCACGCACTGCAACACTGGCTCCCTCGCCACCGCCGGATACGGTACCGCACTGGGTAAGAGGGAGAGTGTGTGTGTGTGTGTGTGTGTGTGTGAGTGTGTGAGTGAGTGAGTGTGTAGAAAAAAAAAAGTGCGGCATTGGTGGTAGTTATTTCTAGAAAGAAATGGACAGGTAATAGTTTTTGTGTGACGGTGGTGGCAGTTACTCACACACGTTGTATATTGTGTGTTGCAGGCGTGGTGCGCAGCCTCCACGCGCTGGGCCGGCTGAAGCGGATGTACTGCACAGAGACGCGGCCGTACAATCAGGGCGCCAGACTCACAGCATACGAGGCGGTGGCAGAGGGCTTCCCCGCCACGCTCATCACAGACAGCATGGCCGCCCTCACCATGAGGGAGCGGGGAATCACAGGTACGCTCTCTCTCTCTCTGTGTGTGTGTGTGTGTGTGTGTGTGTGTGTGTGTGTGTGTGTGTGTGTGTGTGTGTGTGTGTGTGTGTGTGTGTGTGTGTGTGTGTGTGTGTGTGTGTTGCGTTCTTCAAGCAGCCGAGTCAATCATGACATTACTAGAAAGCGTCAGCAGCACTATA
>OOFB01031332.1:14305-32677 GCA_900323305.1 Trachyrincus murrayi | reverse complement strand
AGGGGGGGGGGGGACATGTGTCCAGTCTGTTCGCAATTTACTTTTGTTGCATTCTTTGCAGAAAACCCCTCTTCGCAAGGTGGAGCATGCGGGTCATCGGTCACAATCAATTTAGCCATATTTTAGGCTCGTCGTATTTTTTATTCGTGGCCCGGTTGCAAATGCTTTGCGGCCCGGTGCCGGTCCGTGGCCCGGTGGTTGCGGACCGCTGGAGTAGACGTCCTATCACAGACAGAGCAGCAGTCGGACAAGCGGAGCGCTGCTTGCAGTGGAGGAAGCGGAGATTTACATTTACATACGGAGGAGTTTGACACATTGCGTCGCGGCGATGTCTCGCAGATAATACATGAAAAGTATAATTTGCTCAGAGTCCGGAGACAGTTGTGGTTCGGTCCGCATCCGGACCGGAGTCCGGACTTTGAGGACCCCTGTTATAGAGCAAGGCATTACAATAAAGTATTAGTTCTGTGTTATTATCGATATGTAAATACCCTACATGCATTTTTTGGCTACGACCACTAGGGGGTTCAGTGAGGCCCCTGAACCAACGCAAACTAGGCCTAGTAGGATGAAAGTGCCCGATTCAAATCTTCTGTGTGAGTTTCTACGTATGTGTGTGTGTGTGTGTGTGTGTGTGTGTGTGTGTGTGTGTGTGTGTGTGCGTGTGTGTGTTGCCTGACCCACTCTCAAAGAGAGCAGTCATATGCCCATATCCCCAATCAACCCCACCAAAGACAATATTAATCTTAATTAAATCTATCCCATTTTTATTCATCGTATATGACAGGCATATCTCAAGATCTCTTGACCTTAGACACGCTTTTCATATGCAATTTAGCAAAGGTAAGACTTCTTTTGTTTTATTTTGTTTTCAAAAGTAAGATGATGATGGTGGGTTATGAAATATAGAATAACTCATGAGATCAAAGAGTCGAGGGACAACAAGCGGAGGAGAGACGGCCTCATGTCGCCTGTCTGGAGGGCAGAGAGTCATTTCAATGACTCAGCGTGAAATAAAGATTTCTCACACATTTAAATTGAGATACCAAGGCTGGAAAATCCATGTTTGATTATTTATATATATTTAAATAAATGTGCCAGGAAGTTGACAATGCTATTTAGACAAATTCAGCGAAAGTAGAAATGTACAATATATGTATTTTTTTTTTCATGCTTGAGCGATTTGAGCTCCAGAACCAAACAAAGTTCCACCAGTGCTACTCCTCCATTGCAAACTGAATTATTAAGCAACGTATGTTATCAAAGGCGCCTATGCCTGTTTAGCCTGCGGAAATAAACACAAGAAAATATTCTTCATATAATGTGCTGGAAATACTGACTTGAAACCAAAACACTAAGGATGGTATTCAGAAGAGAGATTCTGAGATTCTGTCAATAAATAAACTTCAGCGAGCACATCTTTTGGTGCGTATTCATGATGGTTTATTCAAACAGAACCCAGGAAGTAACTAATAACCAAACAATGACAAATGGATTTCATGTTCCTACTGGTTTTTGGAAATATTGGGAATTAAACATTTAAACTGAAAATGAACCACCGAAAATGAAAGATCTTAAATTTAAAGGGAAATTTTACTTTGAAACACTCCTGGGGTTATTTTCACTCATACCCGGGCTTCTGTGTGCACCCCAGACAGTTCTTAAGTTGCTTGCTTCAATATTTAGATATTTGAGCCGGTTTCGCTAGCTAGTAGTAACACAACACTATTTCGTCGTGCAATGATTTGCATCCTCCAGTTCGGCACTAAACTGCCTGGGTCTGCTTCCTGCATTTATAAAGGAAACCAACAAAACAGCGTAAAATATGAACATAATGCAATAACTAATCGAAAGATTAAGCGCAACACATTGATTAGAAGGTCATGAGAAGCAGGGGCGTGTGTTTACAA
Source organism: Trachyrincus murrayi (assembly GCA_900323305.1). NCBI lineage: Eukaryota > Metazoa > Chordata > Actinopteri > Gadiformes > Macrouridae > Trachyrincus > Trachyrincus murrayi. Next base: position 30,767 of record OOFB01031332.1, on the reverse strand, counting down.
CAAGTCTAACGTGGAGTTTGATGTTGAATGGGCTTCTATTGGATGGGCGGCGGTTATTAAATATCTAAATATTGAAGCAAGCAACCTAAAAACTGTCTGGGGTGCACAGAAGCCCGGGTGGGTGTGGAAATGACCGCAGAAGTGTTTGAAAGTAAAATTCCCCTTTAATCACTCTGACATTTGAAAAATACAAAATAAACACTTGGATTACATATTAATTTGTTCACCTCATTGCCCACATTAATAATGTAGGCTACAATTACATACACAATGAGACTAAAGTCGTCATTATTCATTCTATGGCAACCATACAGTCCCACAGTCTGCCACTGCCAATACAATGGCCACAATCACAGACATCAACAACACGCGTTGGAGCGTCTTCAACAACTGGTTGAATGTGATGTGTGTTTTTTTAAACACCTACTAGTTATATTCCTCTGGGGTTGTTTGGCTTTTCACAGGCGTTTTCATTTGTTATCGCAATAGCTAGTGAAAGTAGAACTCGCGGTGTCTGCTACCATAGCAACGGGTAACATCGTAAACCACTCTCTAGTCTCTGCCCATGCAGAAGACAGGCCTGGCATAACAATAGGGGTTCAGTCTCTGATCATACGGGACTTGCTGGAGCCAATTCTACCGCTGATGACAATTAAAAGTATGTATATTTTTACGGCAAAATGTCATGACTTGTAAGTTTGTAATACCTCATATCTCAATTACAGCCTAAAATAGCATAGCCTCCTTCGGTAAATGAATTGCTAGCCAACTCTTGTGTATTGATACAGTGGGACAACGGTTAGCCGTGCCCTCAGCCAGAACATCTACAATCACATCTAGTAATTTATCCAAACGTACTTACAAGTTAGGCTGAGAACAAGCAAAGCATGCAATCAAGATTGTGAGCTGCTACAGAAAAAGGAACAACGAATGCTGTTGTCGATGAATGACGTGTGATGTATCGAATGATCAAGTGAAGAAATGATCTGCAAACAAAGAGCTAGGCACTAGGGCCTCACAGCAGCTGTGTGTCGAATACAACATACTGAATGGTGCACATCGTTTAGTGGGGTTAGTGAAGCAAATAAAGGACAGTTAGCATTTGAACCGATATTCAAAAAGTTAACTTTTTTTCGTACGCGAGTATGAAAAATGTACGCTTAAAGCCATCTATTAGTCTCCCTAGCCGTTGCCTTCCAAGCCCAGAAATGCATCGTTCACTTCATATTCATGGGACTCCTCATTCGCACATCCCTTCTTGTAATGCTTAATACTCTGTAGTAGAGGAGGAGGCATGAGCAATCTACAGTGAAATTAGCTTTCTGGCTTGGTACACCGCAGACAGGAAGTGATGTGATTACTCCTGATTAATTCCCCCTTTTTTTCAACCTAACATTGATTAATCTGTTCTAAAAAGTGCATTACGCTTTCTTCCATTTCATTATTTATTTATGTTTTTGGTCCTAGATAAACAAAATGCACTGTGCTTCGTTGGATCATTATCGCTATGTTCATGTATTTAAAGGGCCCCTATTTTACCACCAGGTGTGATTAGCCATTATAAGCTGTTTTAAAATTGTCATGTGACTACCCTCTAGTGACATCACAAGTGGGAGTGTCCACTCAAATGTATGATGACTAGATCAGTCTCTCTATATCAGGTTTGATTTTATGGTTCGATTTTAGGGTTTGGTTTCAGGGTTAGGGTTTGGTTTTAGGGTTAGGTTTGGTTTTAGGGTTAGGGCTTGGTTTTAGGGTTATGTTTAGTTTTAGGGCTAGGTTTTGTTTTAGGGTTAGGGTTTGTCTTTAGGGTCAGGGCTTGGTTTTAGATGGTCTCCAGTGGCCAGCTTCCTGAAAAACGACCTTTGACTGGGTTGTGGAGCTTGAAGATGACTTCCCTGAGGCCCACGGTCCCAGGACTGGCCCCCGAGGCCCCTGGGGTTGGGCGGGGAACAGGGCCCCTGAGGTTCCCAGGACTGGCCCCCGAGGCCCCTGGGGTTGGGCGGGGAACAGGGCCCCTGAGGTTCCCAGGGTCCCCAGGTCCGGCTTCCTGAGCTCTCAGATGGCTTACCCGGGGCCCAAAGAAGCACAAGAACATTTGTTTTGATTATTATTATCATTCTGTATGTGTTGGGGTCGCAATGTAAGACCTGTTCAAAAAAGGTTGAGAACCCCTGGTCTAACCCAGCCCTGACTCCTCTCACCCCCTGCACTAACCCCAACTCCCCACTCTCTCTCTCAACTTCCACCCTCTCCCCCCTGTTTCCTATTTGTGAAAACAGTTTGGAGGGGTTGCTTTTTCTCAAGTTTTTTCATTTGAATAACTACATATTTTCCCTTTCATCGTCTACACAGCCTAAAGCTTGGGATCGAGTCTTGGCCATATTTCTGTGCTGCTGAATCAACAGCGGGGTAAGTACAACTCCAGGCTCCTTATCTGAATAATGAAGGAGGAGGAGTGGTGAGATGAGCTCCTCCGGGCTGCCCGGTGGTTCACCGGGGTGAGCGAGGTACTCCTGTGTGTTGAATTGTATTAAACAGAGAGGCTTTGGTTTTGCCTACAGCTTACAACACAGCCCCTCAGCATGGGGTCGTCCGCCGTCTTCGTCTCCTCTTCCATGAGTGTGCTCTTGTGCGTTTTGTTGTTGTTGTTGTTGTTGTGGGTGATTTTGTTTACCACTGCAGAATAATGACACATGAGGGACACCGTAATGGGAAGTACGTGAAGCGCTAAATTAATTTAAGTGAACTTGGGAGGAGAAATATTGCTTTCCCTGCGTCGTCGTGGGACCGTTACCGAGCTGTGTGTACATTGGCTTCGTTACACTCGTCTGGACAGATGGCCGATTACAGCCCACCGCAATAATAAGTACTGTAATGTGGTCTTTGAAGGCCTAAGGTTTGAGTTGTTTTTGTACATGATGTGGTCGTGCATAACCCTAAATCCATACAGAAAGTACAGATTTGACTTAAAATAGTGCTGACTCTTATCATGACTCATGTCTATCATGCTGTCTAGCGTTTCCATGGCTCACATAATTCATCTCACTTCTCGCTCTGCACCGGGAGTATGAAGCGGAGGTTGAGGCGATACGGGTGTACATCCCCAGCAGGTATTTATTCTCATACCTTAAAGGGCCATCATTTATTCAGCATGCACCATGTACTGCTATTTGAAGTACACATGCTAGCGTTCTAACTGAAAGAAATTGCAATTAACACGCCACCGGTATAGAAAGAGCCAGTGATGCAGTCATGATTAATTTGCTGTGAAACATATTCCTTCAGAATAGAGCTCTGGCTCCTGACATCTGTGCTCTTTAAATATGCAAACTTTGTCTCTGGAGATGCGTATCTTTATGTGTATCCGTGTCTCCTCTTCAGCGGAGGTTTCTAGATTCGATGTGATGATGCGATGCTGGAGTTGTTTTGCATTCGTAAACAGCGTCTTCCTGAGGATTTACCCAAGAGAGTTTGCCGCTGTCTTCTGTGTGAACGATCAATGGGAACATAACCTGGCCGTGCGGGTCAGGGTCATATCGGAGAGACTATCGAATGGGGTTTCATTAAGAGATTAAAGAGGCAAATAGAAAACACATTTAAATGCAAATGAATGACATTTCGGGGTCTGAGTTGTGAGAACTGTTAAATATCGATGATTCCTATGCACCCCGTTGCCCTTATCAATCTGAAATGTTCTTTGGCTCTACATCATTGTTTTGACAATGTCATACAAAAAAATCCACTGCAGTATTATTATATATATTTTTTAAAGTTAGTTGAAGTTAGGGAAAATGAATTGAAAGTTTCTTTATGTTATTGTGAGGGATGCTCTCTTGAAGTACAGTATGTGTGGACTGGGGGAGTGGTTCTCAGTCATGTGACCCCTGCTGTGTGCCTTCCTCCTCTTAGCCTGGGGCGCCGTGAAGCCCCCCTCTGCTCTGCAATCACAGCCAGCCAGCTCCACTTTGAAATCAGCAAACTTGCAGAAATGTGCTACATATATGTACTGTATATATATATACTGTATATATGTTTGTATTCTAAATGGAGGCAGATACGTACACGAGAGACGTGATCTACTGTTTCTGCTGCATACTGTGATGGATTTTGGATTATTGCACAAAACACCACACTGAATTAATTTAGAAGATGATGTGGCATATATATATATATATATATATATATATATATATATATTCATGAAGGTATGTATATGAAGATGTATATATATGAAGAGAGAGAGAGAGAGAGATATTTATTACAGAACTCCATCAGCACTTCTGTTACTATTACTGCTACTATCTACTCAGTTAACTGCCATATTGATTATGTATTTAATATCACATCTGAGAGAATGCCAATTTTATACTTGAATTGGTATCAGAATGTCTATTTTTTTTACCCATAAAAGTTTATTGATTTGGTACTGAAAACAAAACGGTGTGCCTATTTAAAGTGACAACTACTCTATTGCTCTTATGAACGTAGCGGATGATGAATTTAGCAAGCCAGGTTATTACCTTCAGCGCTCCTTCGCACACTTCAAAGAGTTGCATTGGCGTAAAATAAAGAGAGCAACAGATAAACAATTGTTGGCTATACCAAATACTTCAAATGTGATAATTAAGATTAAATTGAATTACAAATTAAACCAATGAGCCACCAGTGCTAAGATTTTAGACTAAAATCCTCTTCAATGGATTTTTTGTTTGCGCCTTGCTTCGAGGTCCTTAAGTCTAAGGCGCAGCAAGTTTCAGAAGAGCGTAAATATAAACAGATACCAGAGGATGCCAGGGACTGCTTATTGCAGCTTCTCATAGAGGATGTTTTCTCCCATCGCTTTTCTTCCAGCGGTTTATGCAATTGATCTAAAATCCAGCATACATAAGCACATCTAGGGCAAACTTTATTTTCCTCTTGAAGATTTAGGAGTTGGAAGTGAATGCCTTTTTTCTAACACATGCAGGGTGTAGGGCCTGGCTCTGGGTGCACAGCGCTACGTGGATTGAATTCATCAGACGCACTAATAATAAACTTCACAAGGGGAAGCAGTTCACCGAGACGCAGATACCGCCATGATGTCATACGAGTGCTCGTTTGCAGTTACGGTTTGCACTTATTCGACTATTCATGAAAACAGTTCAGAGAGAAAATGAAAAAAACGAAACCTTTGTGACGCATTCTAAACTATCAGTCATTCAGTATCCCACCGTCCAATAACGAGCACCTTTTAATTCAACATTGTCCTTGACTGGAAGTATTGTCCGTGTTCCCGTGCTGGCGTTCAGTTTTATATTCACAACAGGTATCCACCAGGCTCGCTCCCAGAGAGAGAGAGAGAGAGAGAGAGAGAGGCAGCTGTGCTTTATAATGCAGTTTTCATTCTCTGGTTCCCATTAAAGCCATTCCTGGGGACAGACTTCAACTTGTGACCTCTCTATTAGCCCTCCTGCACCCGGCCCGGTGATTAGAGGAACATTAGGAAATTAAAGGCAAATTGCATTAGGAGGGAAGCAGATGGGGGAGCCGCTACTGACGACTCAACATGCAGGACAAGCAACCTGCTGACACACACGCTTTCCTCAACCCGCCGGCCGCCGCGGTGCTGCTAAACGCCCCCCCGGCCGTCCTCTCATCACGGCCGGGTTTTTGGTTAAAGGCCGTGGCCTTTTAGTACCCAGTGAAATGTAATTTACTTATTGAAGGTGGGTTGTATACGGTATAGGATATATTTAGACGCAGATTCAGAGTACTTTAAGACATCATTTGTCACAATGGCTCTGCTCAAGATGGAAAAAATAAGAGTAGAGAATGGACAATAAAATATAAGTAAAAACTATATAAACACCAGATAGGAGTAATATATGAACTGTACAAAATATGCATATATACACAAAATTTACATAATACTGTATACATTTAAAAAATAATCTAAAAACTAAACTATAATTGCAAGATTATTCGATTATTTCAGTTCTTATCCTGGATGTTTTTAAATAAATGATTTGTGGCCCTCTGTACAACACTATGAAAGAAACCATGACAGAGTTAAATGTTTGACTTATTCCTGCTCTACCCGGAGTCCACACACCCCCGCAGAAGATATGATACATACATCAAGGGACTTTATATTGTGTGGAAATGCTTTATGCAATTTCATGCGAAGTTATATGGAACTCTAAAAGTGTGGTAATAGGTCAGTGAAGTCTCTCCACTTGCTTAATGTTGAGTCTGGCCTTTCCGTTGGTCTCAGGCAACATCGTCTATCGCTTTAGTTTCCAGTCCCTGGAATATTTAATAGAAAGCATTGCTGGGGTAAGGGTGAGAGGCCTGTACTGTGTTTGTGACAGAGAGAAACACGTTCACGATCCACAAAACTAAACAATAATTATTTGTATTTGTTCTTAAGTTTGTTCTAAAGTTGGAAAACTTTATTGTCCGTATGCAAGCATACAGAAACTTAATTCTTCCGCTCGGGTCAGTCTCAATAAAAACGAAACGACAAAAACATCAATAAAAACAACATGGAAACCATACAGCAGACACGGAGAGCAGAGTGAAAAACAACAACAACAGGATGTGAAAGAGCGTAGCTTGTTAGACTCATCGTAATGTTCACTCATCTGCTATAATTATTGATAGTGTTGCTGTTTAGTTCTCCTCAGATTCACACGCATACTTAATGCGCCTCCAAATATTCCCCCAATAACACGGCACACTCCCACGCACTGCTGGTGGGCGCATGGCAGCTGAGACACACCGCAGCTGAGACACACCGCAGCTGAGACACACCGCAGCTAAGACACACCGCAGCTGAGACACACCGCAGCTAAGACACACCGCAGCTAAGACACACCGCAGCTGAGACACACCGCAGCTGAGACAGCAGCTGAGACACACCGCAGCTAAGACACACCGCAGCTAAGACACACCGCAGCTGAGACACACCGCAGCTAAGACACACCGCAGCTGAGACACACCGCAGCTGAGACAGCAGCTGAGACACACCGCAGCTAAGACACACCGCAGCTAAGACACACCGCAGCTGAGACACACCGCAGCTGAGACAGCAGCTGAGACACACCGCAGCTAAGACACACCGCAGCTAAGACACACCGCAGCTGAGACACACCGCAGCTGAGACAGCAGCTGAGACACACCGCAGCTAAGACACACCGCAGCTGAGACACACCGCAGCTGAGACACACCGCAGCTGAGACGTAAGTCATGCACGGTGTTGGTGTGCTGCCAACGTGGGGCCCGGTGCACTCTGACTTCCTTCACATCTATCTGGCTGGATGTTGTCCTTGGTTTATGCACGACACAGCCCCTCCACCTACACCCCCTCCACCTACACCCCAGAAGCCCCACGGTGTGCATAATGACACAAAGTTTGCATAATGTGCTTCCATGGAGAAAAAAGAATACACGTGCGGTTGATTAACTATGCACTTTAAATACATGCATCACCCCCCACACAACCCCCCCCCCCCGGCACTGTCATGACATTTGTGATGTCATCTCCAAACATCAAGTAGTTTTGAATGTATTTTTTTTTTTAATATATTCACAAATCCTCCAAATAACAGAATGCTTTTTCCAAGCATCCAAAAATATGGAGAAAAAGACCAGCTGTTTACACAATATGGAATGTGATTATCAGGTGTGCTCTGGATCAACTGTCTGAGCAATGACTCATCCTACCTCTCTTCACTGGGGAGTCAGGAGGAGGAATAACACAGCGAGACCACCGGTGAGGAGTCAGGAGGAGGAATAACACAGCGAGACCACTGAGGGGGAGTCAGGAGGAGGAATAACACAGCGAGACCACCGGTGAGGAGTCAGGAGGAGGAATAACACAGCGAGACCACCGGGGGGGAGTCAGGAGGAGGAATAACACAGCGAGACCACCGGGGGGGAGAAGTGGTCGGTGTGGATGGATTGGAGAGGAGGGGGCTCTGCTTCAACCCAATTTGAGCAAACTCTAATAAGAATGTTGAAAAATGCATGAAATGCACATCTGCTTCTCAAACATTACGGGAACAAACTAACTGGTTCATATTTGGAGGGGGGGAGCCTGTGTCTGTACTGCGGCCTGGCCTATTTTTAGACAGCCGAACAACATATCCTTATTGGATGGAGAGATTGCCGAGCTCCGCTGCTTGTCTTCTACAGGATGGTCCATCTTTTATTCTGTGAAGTGGAAGTGAATAAATGAGCAGTAGAAGTAAGCTTTACAGACCCCCTGATATACATACGTATGTCATCTGGTATATGTTGTTTCCTTCATCTGTCGGTATACGGGTGGAATTTGACGTTGATGGTGACTTTATACAGTAGCCTCTATACGGTGTGTTGGTGGTGACTTTATACAGTAGCCTCTATATGGTGTGTTGGTGGTGACTTTATACAGTAGCCTCTATACGGTGTGTTGGTGGTGACTTTATACAGTAGCCTCTATACGGTGTGTTGGTGGTGACTTTATACAGTAGCCTCTATACGGTGTGTTGGTGGTGACTTTATACAGTAGCCTCTATACGGTGTGTTGGTGGTGACTTTATACAGTAGCCTCTATACGGTGTGTTGGTGGTGACTTTATACAGTAGCCTCTATACGGTGTGTTGGTGGTGACTTTATACAGTAGCCTCTAAACGGTGTGTTGGTGGTGACTTTATACAGTAGCCTCTAAACGGTGTGTTGGTGGTGACTTTATACAGTAGCCTCTATACGGTGTGTTGGTGGTGACTTTATACAGTAGCCTCTAAACAAGCTAACACACATGCACGCGAACACATGCACACACACACACACACACACACACATGCACACACACACACACACACACACACAGAATAAACTGTATGGACAGGTGTATTATTCGTGTCTGAATCCAACAGTCAAACATTGGGTTGACATTTCAAAAGTTTATGTCAAAACATACGGCACTTAGATTATTGTAGTGGACTGGTACACCATTAGTTGCCTCATGTGCACATCAACATCCACAACACAAGAACAACTGTGTTCTTCTGGTGCTACGCCAACAATGAGACGTTTTCTTTGAGAACACATTAATGCCACAAATGGACAACACGCACCGAAGATAAATAAAAGGTTTCAAAGATGATAAGCATACATTGTGATGGGCGTTTTGTTTCCCCAGGTTTGGTTGATAACCCTACAATTTATAGCAGCGCATTAGCTGCTAAAGTGGAACGGGAATAGAAAACACAGTGGTTGGATGTGGGTGTGCATTTCTGTCGCATTTCTCCCAAGTCAATCAATCCTTTCATCTGTGCGGGTGGTGGTAGCCGTCATAATCGATAGGGCAATCGAGCCGTGTATTACCTCAGGGCAGATTAAAACCATGAGTATGTAAAAGATGAATCTGAAAACCAATGAAAGGTGCCGTGGTGTAATCAGGATGCATCGTACAAGCAGAGGTAGACAATGTAAACAACATCATTAGGCTACGACATTAATATCCGTCAAATGTTACCGCTGCTATTTTCACTATCAACTTTAAAAGAAACACAATAACACAGCTCCATTATATGGGCAAATACAACAAAAAATGTATTAGCTTGGGAAAGCGTGCGATAAAGGTTGACTGTGATTGAGACAAACAAAATAAATACAAATGATTTCTCCAGTAGAGAATTCACCACAAGACCCGAGGGTGAACTCTGACGACTTGACTTACGAGGTCTTTAACAAACAGTTCCAGCAGAGTAGCTTTCATAAAGGGAGGAATTACAGGCAAGTTCAGGGCACATGTGTGGGCAGCGTAGTGTGGTGTTCTAGTGGAAGGCTTGAAAAAGAAATGTTTGTTCAGAAGCAGGATGGAAATACTCTTTACCGAGCGTCCTTCAGTACAAGCTCCTCAAGCCCTGAAGTCCCCGTCATCAATGAGCAACATGCAGAAACAGCTTGAAGCCCCAATTGGCACAACATTGACAAAACATGGACATTTATGGATGACCTTGGAAAGAGTTATATATGGCATTCTACGGTGAATGAGTGAGCGAGTGAGTGGGTGAAAGACCATTTGGAGAGAAAAAGTGAAATGGTTTGAAGCTGCCCTGAAAGTGACATGGTTTCAGAGAGTGGGAAATTAAAGACTAAGTGGCCCCAGAAATGACGGGCTTCTGAGAACAGAGATTGGGGTCCACTGTTGCACAATTTTAACAATTTCCCTTCTGTTTTCTTTGTTTACATGGATCTATACGGGGATATTCTCCCCTCTGTGTTCAAAACATATGTTAGCCATTTTGTAATTGACAGGATGCTTTGACAGATCTTGTCATCGGTGGTCTTCAGAATCACTATTATTATAAGAGTTGAATCAAAGCAAATAGCCCACTATTAAAATACATATACAGTAATAGAATGTCATTCTGAAGCGGTACCTTTTTAACTTTAACAATTGTATTTTAATTTGAGGAATCTGAAAATAACAATAGTGGGTTTGCTGCATGTCGACAAAAGTTAAAAGATAAACTGAACAAAAAAGCGGGTTGTAAATGAAATTCAGTTTAGTTAAAAAATGTAGGTTAATGGAGGTTATTTTGACAAAAATTCACCCTATTAAAAATGGTGCTGCATCTCTGGTGTAAACAGCTAGCTGCTGGCGTACCCACACAGGAGCTTTACCCCCACCCTGCGACAAGTACACCCCCAGCAGGGGGAGCCAGAGGACACCTTCCCTCAGTTCAGCTCATTCAATTCTGATGCTCACTTCCTATAATCACTCACTTCCTATAATCTAATGATCACACGAAGTCCCATACATTCACTACAGGTCTGGTTACACACACACAATGGTTTAGTTATGTGTATTGTATTGTGTGTGTGTGTGTGTGTGTGTGTGTGTGTATGTATTTACATATATATACACACAGGAAAATGCCAGGGCTCAGCCTAGGGTCTAATAGATATAATTTGTGTTTTGTGTTTTAAACCCATACAACAATGTAAGCTCTTTTCACGCGGTGAACACGTGTGATTTGGCACGGTAAACCTTTTAAATGATGGCGTCTTCGCCATAACGCTGGAATGAACTGCTAATAATTTGTCCTCTTCACCACCAAACAAGTTGTACATCTTGTCACAAACTGACGTTTGATTTCCCTCAAGTACGGAAATATCATCCAGGCATGCACGGGGATCTCGGGTCAAAAAACACTTTCTGTCAAATTGGATGGGGTCAAACTGGCCTCAGAGGGACCACTCCTCTCCACGTTTATCTGATGAAGGCAGCCATATGTTTCTCCTAACTGTCAGCACTTGACAGAAATCCCCAGGAGGCCGTCGCTAACAACAGGTGAAGAGAGGCCTGGAGGAATATCTTTATTGGCACAACCGAATGAACAATTTGATTGGATCATTAGCATTTGTTTCTTCTCCGGGGCGTTGGAAAATGCCGGCCTCCATAATGTCCTGTACAGATACTGTTGTAAAAGCCCCCATCCCCCCCCTCCCCGGGTGCTTAAAACCCACCAGCCGTATGACACTTACACGACTCCTGAAGCTTTATTCCTCCTTTCATTTGCCCCAACCTATTATACAACCAGTCTTTTTACATTTACACAACAGGTAATGAAAAGCCTCGTCAAAATAATTCTTAAAATGTATTCTGATGAAGCTCGACATTTGCGCTAAACATGTTTCTTATATATCTAAAAAACATTCTGCTCACACGTCAACGCTGAAGAAACATGTTGACGAACAGGTTGGTGCACAAGGTGTGACTTGAACTCGCAGGCAAGGGGTAAAGACGAGGTTCATGCAGAGACTTCCAGACAACCATGACAGATAATCTGACAACCAGGGGCGGACTTGACTTCTGGTAGGTCTGTTTCAATGAAAAGCTGAAGCCCATATGCACACGCTCGTGGGAAAGTGGGCACCTGAAAATGGACTCAAAAATGTCAGGGTCACCCTAACACAGAGTTAAAGTTCCAGGAATATCCAAACACTGTGTTCTTTTATTTTTATACTAATGGATGATGTAATGGATTCAGTTCGAGGCCTCTGCGACCGCGAGGCCTGTTTCAGTTGAAACGCAGGTGAATCCGCCACTGCTGGCAACACACACACAGAAGGGACTAGATACATAACAGACAATTCAGGGAAACAAGCAAGTGTTGCCAACTTGGTGACTTTCTCGCTAGATTTAGCGACTTTTCAGACCCTCTTAGAGACTTTCTTTCTAAAAGGCGGCCAGCGACAAATTCAGCGACTTATTCAGACCATCAGGGAAAAGGCGAGAAATATATTAAAATATATGGTATTGTAATCCACTCCCATGCATGCTGCTCAGAGTAACCACAGAACCGGTTCTCCTGCCAACACGCCGGGGTCGCTCCCTCAGTCGGTAGGTGTGGCGTGTGAATATAAATATGGCGTGTAAATATCAATATGATAGTCTTCCAAAGAAGGCAAAGAGAACAAACACCATCGCAGACAATGTGGAAGTGGCACAGGCAAGAAAAGACCTGAGCCACTAGAGGAAGATCTCAGGTTAGAGTTGAAAAGGCCAAGTCATCCCTAGATGATGCCTAATAATAAACCAATAAACCTTCAAACCGCAAAGCTGGAAAAGGCAGATATAGAGAACAGACACTGCAGCATGGGAAGCTCTTAGAGACCTCACCAACTATCACGATCAGAGGAGCTGATTCAAATGCCTGAATTCCTGGTTTTCACACTTCAGTAACCTCCTCGGCAAACGTGAAGAAGACTTCATTCATCTAAGTGACCTCTTCTATAATAACAACATAGTATCTGAGCAACTGCCAATTCACACCACTCCAAGTATGTCTTGCAAAGATTCAGAAATCCAAAACACCTGGCCCTGACAACATACCAGCAATAATCTGGAAGAATCCTATCTTTCACAAACTAAATTTTTACTTTTTAACTTCAAATATGCAATATCCCTGTACTGAGTTTGTGATTATTCTGCGAAAGATTTCTCTATCTATCTTTTTAAGGTGATCTCTCCCTCGCTTGACACAACCACTAAGCTTTATGCAAATTAATGTGTGATGATGTCATCGACATGCAAATGAACGCATGACGTCATCTGGCGACTTTTGCAGTTAGTGCTAGCTGCTAAAAGAGTTGGCAACACTGGAAACAAGGCTAAGGAGAGACGTGGGTTTAGAGGCGGGAGAGGGAGGGACTTCCGAGAGAGGGAGGGACTTTTGAGAGAGGGAGGGACTTCCGAGAGAGGGATATCCGTTTTCGTTATGTTTCGGATATTGCTTTGTCAAATTCTTCATAAAAAAACTCTGTTCTTATTCGTCTCGCTCCGGGGACTGTTAACTGCCGTACAGCTCATAGGAAGTAAGAGACCGGAAATTGCGTTGCGGTCGACTCTTTCAGCCTGGGCGCTCCTCCCCTGAGAGGGAGCCAGGTGGTTAATTGGCGTGGTGGTTAGCCGTGGGGTCAACGCCGGGCCATGTCCCTAGGTCATCCGCCAGGCTAATGCTGAGCGCAGCGGTATGGTCGCGTCCCCGGAGATGCATCGCTTGCCATTTCAGTACTCCAGTCATTGATAGCATGGTATTGATCCGGTAAAAATAATTTAACCTTCTGAGCGACCTCTCTCTCTCTCCGACAAGATTGACAGGACAATGGCGTTGTTATAAAGAAATGTCTCAGTTTATTATTATACACCCGTCATCTCTTTACAATTCTCTTATGTTTTCTTTCATGCAAGTCTGCGATTTTGATCAGACAGCGAAGACAATGGCTGCCTGGGAAAAGGGACAATCCGGCCTCTTTGTCACAAGTCCTCCGTGTTTTTACGATTCAAACGTCCTGTTCTGCAGCCAACAATGTTTTTTCTTTCTGTCTTTTTTATTAGAATAATCAAAAAAATCACATCTGAATATCTACTTGAACTCCAACTCTTAATAAAAGTAATGGAAAAGCAGAAATACTTTGTTTTTGTTACACTTCATGAGATGTCCCATAGACAGAGAACGTAAAACTCTGGGCAGCTACTAGTAGAGAGAGTTTAAACATTGTCCTAACTCCATCGGCCCAGAGGACCCCTCGGGCCGGGCTCCGTTTGGGAGGTCGGCACCTGGGTCACCGCCAGCCATGCCTACATACATCTACGTCTTTTAGTGTATAGGCTGAAGCTGGAGCGCAAACTCCAAACCCAGAGGAGACCGGTAGGCCACGACATACAAGCTTGTAATCATGCAGTACAGAAATGAAAATAAAAGTGAAAACTGCATGCAGTACAGACAGCAACACATTGACACTCACACACGCATGCACACACATGCGTAGGCTAAGGTCATCATGGGGTTGAGTGCTTTTGTTCACGTTGGCTTTGTTAGTCAAAGAGATGGCTTCAGTTGGAATCGTATTAAGCAAACATGAATCAAGACATGTAAAAAACAACATTTATTGACATTGGTGATAAGTAATACATATATATAAATGTATAAACGTTAGATTGTAAATGAGAGTACAGATAGTACTTAAAACGCTACACAACGTTGAATGAATAATTAGTGCATGAAAGTGACAATAAAGCAATTAGCACCACTGAATAAAACGTGGAGGTTTCGTTTGGTTCACTGATGCACTTTAACCGTCCGTTTCTACAAAGAATCTCACATGCAGATCAATACATTCCCAAATGAATAGAGGACACCTCTTCCATCTGGAACGGCCTCTCCAGCAGTGGAGTCCTACCGCAGCCATGTATTCTCATGTGTGTTATATTATTTATTATTATATTATTATTATTGCACACACATTATGAGCCCTACATCTCTTATTTCTCTTTATTTACTGTCATATAAAGCTGCCATCAATCTTCCATGACAAACGCAGAGTTTAGTCAGGACCCATGTCTAATAACATCTTCCACACACCCGACCTCGGCTGCCTTTACCGCCCGGGACACGACATACACAAATATGTTCCAACCATCGAGGAATGTATTCAACATTTCTTCCTTTCTATCTGCATGACTCAAAATGTGAGCATGTTTACGGTCAGGCTTGAATCAGCTTTGGCGCTGTTTAAATCCCATCATGCAGTTATCACTGTGACGCTGAAACTACCAGACAGCTGTTTGCTGTGTGGACAGTTCAGATGTAACTTACCTTGTCCAACAATATGTCCTCCGCCGTTCACGGCTCCACATAGCCTTTAGTATTTAGGTCAGATGGGCACCCAGTCTTTAGGTTTTAATGGGAATGGTTTTAAATCCTGTGGACAACCAACATTGATGCTTTGAATGAGAAATGTCAACAGTGTTAAAGTGTATTTACCTTATTTTTCGCACAAAGGCCAGTGACAAAATGTGAAGGCGAACACAAAAATATGAATGGAATATGTACGAGTAAACACATTATATTATTAAACACTATCCCTGTATTTGTCATAAATTAACACTTACTGACACCAACACCATTACCGAACAAAACAGACACAAATATTGTTGCATTTCACATTACTTATCAAGGGCTTTGGAAACAGAGCTGTGTAGATAATGGATAGCTTAACTTCCCTTGTATAGCATTTAAGTCTATAGTAAACACAGTCATGGTATCATTGCACAGAATACTAATGAAACACATTAGCTCAAACAAAAACACTAATAAAATCGTTTCATCAAACTCGGAGCAAACGCTTCCATCACACCTCCAGTGTCTTTACACTGCGTTTTGTACAGTGATGTTCTCAGGCACGAGTTGTAATGTTTTTTTAGCTCAGATACCAGCCATGACCAGAATGACAACTCGCCTGTACGTGAAATTAATTTCCAAGATTCAAAGTCAAGCCCATGGCAGTGATTGAGAATGAGGAATTGTGCTCTAACCATTCCCCATGTCCCGTTGGTTCACCTCACCGCCTGTCATCCACGGCGTCTCTCTATTGAACCCTTGGGAATCTCTTCCATCATTGCTGGAAATGGCTTTCAGGTAGTCCTGGTAATGACTTAACTGGGGCCGGCCTGTGCTTTCTAAGCATCAATCTCAGATGACCGGCAGATCTTCAACTCTCGATTTGGTGTGCGGCGGTAATGTAGAAGTGTGTGGATGTGTTTGGAGTGTGTATGTGATGTTTAGCAAAAAATTAATCAAATTTATTTTCGAGGTGTGAGACGCCAGGGAATAGATCATTACTGGATGATTATATTTTGATTATTATTATTAGGCATATGACACTGATATGAAATCATATCTAAATGAAGGTTCTCCATTCAGATATGAGACCAGTCCTACCTTGCAGGCCCTGTGCTCTTAATCGAAAAATGAAGGGGGACACATTCATTAGAAGGTCAACATCAGTCATGAGAAGCAGGGACGTGTGTTTACAACCCGGGCTCCTGTGTGAGTCATGAGAAGCAGGGACGTGTGTTTACAATGAGTCTAACGTGGAGTCTGATGTTGAATGGGCTTCTATTGGATGGGGGGGGGGGGGG
>OOFB01031332.1:3121-14285 GCA_900323305.1 Trachyrincus murrayi | reverse complement strand
GGTTGGGGGGGGGGGGGGGGGGGGGGGGGGGGGGGGGGGGGGGGGGGGGGGGGGGGGGGGGGGGGGGGGGGGGGGGGGGTGAGGACTCACTCAACAAAGTAAAAGGCTACACAAGTTGTGTGTGCAGCATCTGCCTCTGTTAAACTTGAATAAAACATCAATATACCAACCAAATAATGGGATGAGACAGTTCATGAAAGGGTGGCTTTGAATCCTTCAGATAATTATGCATTTCAGAACACTACCTTTATTCATATGTGGCCGCATTTATTCAACTTAAAATGTGTCTATCCATGTAGAAAATTGCAGCTATTTTCTTAAGCCCAGGTATTGCGCACTGTTGTGAGCATCATCGTGAGTGGTGTTTACGCCTCCTCTTGTAGCAAAGGGAGAACAAAATGGCGTAACCCCCGACAACAGACCCATTAGTCCCATCTGTATAGCCCTAACTCTGCTAAGTACCGATCTAACATGTTGGTCATCTTATTACAAAGCCATTCATGTGTCTAGCTCACAGGACCTGTGCCCTCGGAATCCTTGCAGAGGGACAGGACTCTGCAGCACTTACATTGACAGGAAACACAATTAGTATTTCCTGTATGTCCATTATTGAATTGTCTTGAGGGAATGCTGTGGCCCTCCCACCTTAACATGTTTTAGCTCCTAGTCTTCTGAAGGTAATTGTTGAGAAATTGATAATAAGATAGCCTACTTTATTAATCCCAGACGCCGGGACATTTGGGTAAAATACAGCACAGCAAGTAAAGTTTATAATCTTGTTTTGCCCTTGCCGCATGTCACTGAGCCATCGTGCTCTAAAACTAGATTTTCAGTCAATATTTTCTTCTAAATTGATGCATAATTTGTGTTCAACTTTGTGTTCTTGTTTTCACATTTCTCCAGGCCTACCTGCAACGTGCATTTTTGTGTGAATGCTCCCATTTTGTCACGCCGGTGGTGTGTGTGTGTGTGTGTGTGTGTGACACGGTGTAATTGTACAAAAGGTAAGTTATGTTGAGCCGCACATTGAAGCAGTGGAGTAGAGGAGTAACAACGTAACTTTCAGAGGGATGAAGATGGCACATTGACTGTTGTCAAGATGTGCAGCTGTTCTAGAAAGGCTGTCATTGTTAGAATGAACGCATGTTGAATGAAGCAGAAGGTGGAGAATAATGACAACCACGTCAAATAAGAAAAGTAAGTATTGTAGGGATAGAAGGGAAAAAATGTGTCTGTGTGTGTTTGTCTGTGATGAGTGATCAAACTGTGTTTTTGGCATATATTAGAATGTGTTGTACTGGACCGTATTGTTAGTAGTACCTCTTCATGTAATTCTCTTTTAATTTTTTTAATTTATAACACCACTGGACTTGTGCAGAAAATGGAAAACGTGTTCCATGTGCAACCCAATATGCTTGGATTCATTAGCACAATATTATTTCTTCTAAATAATTAGCTGTGTCTGTCGTTCAATCTGCGGTTGCATCCTGCCACCATATGGTCCCTGCAGAGCTGCTTTATTCAGGCTGGCTTCTCTCTTCACTTGTGGCATAATTAAGAAGATATGTTTGCCTTTACCGCAAAACAGATGCCTAACTAGGCCTCTGTGGTGTAGAGACTGCTGGTTCTGGAGGCCGCGAGGATGAGATTGGCAGAAGTGGTTTAGCTGTTCATTTTCTTTTATAAAGGTTGCTTTTGAATGCATAATCTGCCCTACAGGGTTCAGAAGTTAATTTAACTACAGGACTCGGTCGGGGCGTTATCATATTAACGGCAACATTCATAATCAGATGCACCATATTTGTCATGTCATGTGCTGTCATGTCATATTACATCGTGCCACATCACATCTCAAATCATAGCATAGCTTTTCTTGGTACAAATACACCATCTCCATCAATAATTAGATGATAGTCATCACGGCTGTGATTATTTATTTAAAAAGGAAGTAGTAGTATTAGTATTAGTATAATAATAATACTAGTACTAATATATGTATATATATATATATATAAATATAGTAGTACTACTATTTTATAACAACTGAATTACTTACTTAACTTTTGTTTTCTTGTTCTATGTCTGCCCATGTTGGGAGACCGTTCCAGGAGGTTTCTCCCCATGGATTTTGGGAGTTTCTCCTCGTCCCTGGGGGGCTAAAGGTTAGGGGGCGTCGTTAAAAGGTTGTCTTTGAGAGCCCTTTGAAACGGCAACAGCTATGCAAGTAAAATTGCCTTGACTCATCTCATTTACACCTGCTTTGATGCCTGCCTCTGGTGAACCCTCGGCTGTCCCCATGCAAGACAACGTGCCATATGAACCACTGAAGCACAACAGGATGACCTCACCGTGTCACTAACTCACATTGCCTTCATGGAAACGTCTCAATACAGCAACCAGCAGTGCCTAAAGGAACACCTATGGACTCGACGGTCTATGAACTTACTGTTGTTCATACAAATCCAACCTTGCACCCAAACATGATTAGAGGGGATTAGACAGAGTCTCATTACCTCTTCAGATTGTCCCAGATGCTCCAGAGCTCCGTCTCATTACCTCTTCAGATCGTCCCAGATGCTCCAGAGCTCCGTCTCATTATCTCTTCAGATCGTCCCAGATGCTCCAGAGCTCCGTCTCATTATCTCTTCAGATCGTCCCAGATGCTCCAGAGCTCCGTCTCATTATCTCTTCAGATCGTCCCAGATGCTCCGGGGTTTTAATTACATCTGACCAGCCACCGCCATCCTGGTATCCATCCTGGTATCCAACCCCTACCCCCATGGGTCCGGGCCTCTCCTCTCCATGGGCTGCTACGTCACTGGTCAGGCCGGCTCATCTCAAGTTGTTCACATAGAGGATGCGTGATTTTAATAGGTTAATATCAGCCTTTACAGCTATGGTGGATTATGGCTGGACTGTATTTTTAGGTCTAAAAGGGGAACTTCACCGCTTTTCAACCGGCTTTGTATCATTTCAATGTGGGTAGTATATGCAAATGAACAATGTTTACCTTGCCTCCATGCTGCACCCAGATCTCCCCGCTACTTTTGTTTGCTGGATGATGCAAATCTTTCATCTGCGTCCCAGAGACACAGAGAGAAGGTTGAAAAGTTCCCCTTTAATGTAATTACGTGGAATTTCTAATGAATCCAAACTCTTTGTCAAACTGCATCCCCTAATCTGAGTGACAGGATTGTTGCACTACCATCCGCTAGTTGGTATGTTTAGTTATTAAAGTTGTAAATGTAAATATACTATAAAGATATTTTAAGGCTGTCCTCCCACAATGCCTTTCAGTCAACGTGAAACACGGTGCAGACCAGACAACTGCACAGAAACATGACGCGTAACTCTCAGTCTTTAAAGCGCATCCATTTTCATGGATCCATTCTCTCTTGGATAGGCAACAGCACACAGTTCTGCTGCCCTCGACACTTAAAGGAAGGGTCATTTGTTTGAACAACACCAGTGATGGATGTTCACCATGGGCTCGGTCTGTGGCAGGTGGGTGACGAAGTGTACCTGTACTCCAGGCACAATGGAAGGAGGGGTCTCAGCTTTTCTTTCAATAATTCAGAGACAATGGCTCAAGCTGAATATCATCAAACTGCTCAGCCTCATCCCTCACGACGACCGTCGGTCATCTTTCTTCCTGTTGGATTTTCCAGCCGTTCTCTTCCCCTCCGGATCACTGACCTCATGCAGCACCAGTCTACAAGACAAGACAAGAGACAAACTCCTGGCCCATAACCAAGGCAAGGGCACTACAAAACTGGAGTTGGTTCCCATGGGCGCATAGGATTGGTTAAATGCAGTTCATTAATTTCGTATATCTTCTTCTCCTTCGTCACAGTTGGTAGCCTTTCACAGGCCACATAAACTTTTTTTTTACAGACACTGGTGCTGGGCCAATAGGCAGCTACGAGCTACCATAGACTGTAAAGGCATGTATGACCGCCCAGGCTTCTGGGTAGTGTAGTTACGTTTCTTGAAATCCGGTAAATAAACGTTACAAATTAATTTTGTGTATATTAGGCACTTTGTATCACATATGGCAACCTTCAGTTCCTACAATGCATTATGTCCTCAGAAAAGGTGACTGAAAATAATGTCATGGGTAAATGAACATCTTCCGAAAGTCTGCACAGGTCTTACGTTTAACAGAAAACATTTCAGATAAATGACTGAGATCGCTCGCGTTCTCAGAGCGAAAGGCCAACGGTTCTTAACACTGGTATGTCATTCAAATGGTGTCAGAAATGTCAACCTTGGTAGATACATTTCTATAAGTTTTGCTCTCTATCCATTCCTATGGATAGAGAATAAATCATGTAGCTTATTCTGCCCTGCCTGAACTGTACCATGTTGACAGAACATATATATATATATCACAAAATATTGCTAGGAATATTATATATATCTTGCAATATATGTGATGGTGCCCCAAGGATATCGGCTGTGTTTGCGAGAGAATCTCTCACCTTTGAGAGGAATTTTCTCTTTTTTTTCTTAGAATTGTATCATGAAAAACAGGAGCGCAGGCAGTTATAACAAAAAGGGGTTTTATTTTACCCAAATAAAACAGGCAAAACGATAAACAAGGTCAAGATAATATAACGATGGGTGACTGCGGCTGAACATAAAACATAACAGCAGACCGACAACCAGGAAATTAACTTCAAACGTGACGTCTCATGAGAGACATGAGGGAGAATATATACTAAATGGGTTAAACTAAATGACACATGGGGACACACACACACAAATAATAACACATTTATAATTTATATAAGTTAGAATTAAGGTCATATTTATCTATTATATTATATGTATTTATTCTATCAATTATTCAAACTTTTACATTCATTATAAATATATTAAAGATATGCCCATAAACGTAGTCTTTCCATTTCCCTCCTATGAGAAAATGAAATAGACTCTACCAATCAGTCCCAATCAATCAGCCACGCTTGTCTTTAAACCCAGCTGCTGTGGGGTTCTGGTCCATTGACCCTTGACCTAACGCTATGTTTACATTTACTATGTGTTGTCATTATCTGAATATGTCATGTATGTTCACATTAATACAAGTAAAACATGTGTGGCTGGAACGCCAGCCCTCACACATCACTTCTATGATGTATTTTTGGGGGTTCATTATAATCAAATCACGGATGTAGTTGAACTTGTCTGACTCTCTCTCGTGGCCTTGCTACCGAAGCTCTCCTGGAGGTTCTTCACCAATAACGGCGGTGAAGGGATTTAGTACTGCAGAATGCCGCACAGCAAACTGACACCCCGACAGTCATTTCCTGAGACATCAGTCACCGAATGATAACGAGAGAGACGTCCACATTATCAACGTCTGGAAACCTGTCAAAAGTTCCACCAAAACTAGACAATTAATTGAATTATTGTTTATTCAATTTTACTTTAGTTTGTTTGACAACAAGCACAAGTCGACACAGAAAGCAGGGGAAAGATACATCTATTCTAAATGTGGAGCAGCTGGTTCAGAACTAAAGTTTATATTGAGAAATATTGTTTGCTGGGTCTTATTAAAAACAATATTTAAATAGGAACTACTTCCATTGCACTTGTGAGACTGAAAAAGAATCAATGTGAAGCCACAACTTCCCAGGAACACAGTATCGTAGTAGTGTCTGTACCACGATAACACCATTGAATCTTCCATGTACTTTGCTGAGCTAACCAGAAAAGCCTTACTTGCTTGTGCGATGATTCTTCAGTGGCTTCAGCAGTGAGATTGAGTCCGGTAAGCATCCAAGACTTTATCTAAATGTGAATGAGCCGACAGACAGACATGTCACCCAGACACGATGAAGGCAACAGAGGAAGAGCAGGGATAGCCGGAGGAGGCATCACTGCCGTGTTATTATCAGTGAAATGACACCACTTCGGTGCCAGCCTGGCCATGTGGCTTACAAATCTGAAACACATTGTGCCGCGCTTCACGCCATTGTTGTTCAGGAGAAAATAACCAGGTCCAAAGATATGTTTCCTGATGCATGTTGTATCTTATTGATTGTCAGTCCCAATAATGGTTTTGCTAGTATTCCAATATGATATTCCAATAAACACTGCTGGAAAATAATGGTTTATTGGAATATCATGGCCAAACCATACCAGGGTTTTATTTAAACCAATTTAGTGCTGTACCACACAGCCCTACCCAGTTTCCTAATAGTTCAATAATACTAATAATCAGTCAATTTTTAAGCAAATGTCTGGAAGGAGGAACCTTCACAACCGACCACTTCTGACCAATATGACATCATTTCCATAAAAACGCACTAAAACTTTAAAAGTCCTATCCAATTAAAAACCCTTTAATGTCTTCATCAGAGGCCTCCTACAACAGCATATTCTAATCCTGGGATTTGCAGGGTAAAATATGATATCCACTCAGTAAATATTGAGCATTATCCAATGAACATGCAAACATATGAAAAGCATGCCTGTTACAATCCTGTTCTCTACAGAAAAAAGTGTAAACGGTTATTCTTGGAAATAGGATCAACATGTGTTCTGCTTTGGGTTTGAGTACTTGAGGGTGGAACTGAGATCTGTAGCCACCACAGCGAGTGAACTAAGCTTCAATGGTTACAATGTGTACAGCGATACACTCCTAAATCTACCCTTTCCTTTATTAGGTGGTCTAATCCGAAACACTGGGTGTCCCCATGGCCTCAAGACAACACAAATCTCCATAAGTGTCCTCAACGTCTGCTGGTAAAGGTAAAGGACGTCGGTGTGGATCATGCTGGTTGGACCAGCTCATGGCATTGATCTTATTTCCTCGCGGGCAGTTGTAACGTTAATGTTCAATGAATGCACTTCTCTTGTCCGTCCACTACACTAGAACATATGAGGCACCACTGCTCATACAGATCCAGCAATGCATTTAATAGGATGATGCTTGTAATAATATGACATGTGCTTTAAGTTAAGATAAGTTATCCTTATCTTATCACTTAACTGTTAAGTGATAAGATAAGGATACGTGAGGAGTACTATGCTAATGGTTGGGAAATGCATGTGTGGATATTAGTGATTACACTGATTTGACTTTTCACTTTGTGATCTATGGGAGATGAGGAGCATTCATCGAGAACTTTTATTTTTAAATAACAATAGAGCTTTTGAATCATGCACAGGTGCGACTCAAGACGCATTATAAAACACGTGAACGGTAAAGTGGGACAGAGGCTCGAAAGGGAAAACTAAAAGTCAAGCCAATGTGAATACATAACACCCATAGGCATGAATTATGTTAACTGTCTGTATCTGCTCATCAATCCAACGACATACATGCAGGACATTTGCGAAGGAGACATTTAATGCCTTGTCAAAACATTACCCCTGTGACTGTTCTATCTAACTTTGACAGACTGCCTTGTCGAGGCACGGAGCGTTTTACGTCTCCCAGCTGCCCTGTGTGGCTGACAGGTGGCTGAGGCAGACAGCAGAACCCCCAGCCGTCACTGACCCATTTACCAGGATATCTGGTCACTGGTACAACACATACCTCGTAATATATTAACGTCCACTTGGTCGGAATGTAACTCATAATGTTCCCTTTGGTTCATACAAACCAGCGCATGGGGGGGATATACTGGAAATGCTTATATTGAATGTAACATTTCCACAGATCACTTCCTTAACCTCAGACCCAGAATTGAATACAGGGTGTTCTTTTTTTAGGGCAGTGGAGGTTGCTAGGGCCCAGCGGGTAAACAAAAGGTATTTGTGTATGCCTACTAATTATGAATTTGGCCTGTGCATAGACTATGATGAGTCACAAGATATAATTGTGCCGTCAAACCAGCTCATGCTAGTTAGACCGGTCTTCTGACAAACTGAGGGCTACCTAAGGTAATGAGCATGCTCACGCCCTATCTTTCACACGCTTGTCAAAATCTTAAAGCCTGCCCACTATTTTGAGCTACCTAGACTGAGCAGAATCTTATGTATGTGTGAGTTATTTATTAGGCTAATGTGAGCCATACCACGGTTGTAGAAACTTTGCAAAGCATAGGCTATTTTTGTTTGTTTTAATTGAAGTAGCTCGTGATGAGCATTATATATATTTATATCAGACTAATTGGTTAAAATGTTCAGGATTTGACCAAACTAAAGGCTAGATTTGTGGCTTATAATCATGGTAGTGTGATGACGGAGTTCGACAGCCTGGTCTGTCAGTTCAAGCTAGGGGAAGCCCATCCTCAGTTTGTCACAATGCTGGTTATGCCTTTTTCTTTTGGTAGAAATCTTTGTTTAATTAATTCCATGAAATGCTGAACAAAACAATGACTCTTGTGTCTCCTTATAATCACCAAGATGATTGTCTTGGTGGACACAATGGTTTGTTAGCATGGGATTTCCAGTGGTGGAAGAAGATCTACACAGTATTACTCTAGTAAAAGTGAAAGTAACACATTGACATCTGTACTTAAGTAAAAGTACAGAAGTACTATCTCTTGAATTTACAGTACTTGCCCAAAGCTTATAACACGGTATACTGCTGTAACGCTACATCTGGGCCGCTGACTGTCACCTAGAACTATAGGTGGTCTACACATTTGTGTTATGTTTTGATAGTAACATTTGGTAACTTTAGTTTTGAGAGCTCGCTGTTTCTTCTTTCTTTAGAGAAGAAGTAAACAAACGAAATCTCAGTGCGATTTGATTGTAGTCTGTAGGCCTACAATCTATGCACTGAGCACTCGCTGTTTCACTCGGACTCACGGCCGAACCCGGGAGACGAGGACGTACTATTGACCAATAGCGTTCTGTAAAACTGACGGACAAGTTAATTGTTTAAGTTTTCACAGGGGACACCCATCCCCCCCTCTCTCTCTAATGATTTTGGATCGCCCCGCAGCCGAGCAAAAGCCGATTCAAATCGAAGGCGGCTGGTGAAACTTTTTTCGATTAAAGTAATTATTTTTTTTATGGTGGCGTGGCCGGGCGGCTGACCGGCCGTGAATTAGACAGACCGTTCGGGGGAATCACTCGATTCTCTCGACAGCTTACATAAACACAAAATAGTGCAGCTGCACCGACGGCCTGTCAGCCTGACTCGGGTCAGGTGAGGCTGCTTAAACCAGCCACCAACCACACACACTCCACAAGGAGTGTTTTAGAAATGTAAGGAAGTAAAAGTACAGATATTTTCTATAAAATGTAGCCGAGTAAAAGTCGAAAGTCGAAGTAAAGTACAAATACGTGAAAAATACTTTTCACCACTGGGAATTGCACAAAACAACTCAACTAAATAACTAAATAACAATGTATGTATTATTATTATTTTACATAACATTATGTAATATAACAGTAAGGCTGTTACTGCCTTATTAGTAAGGCTGTTACTGCCTTATTATATAATGTTCATCACTAATAACAAGGCAGTAAAAGTAAGGCAGTAACAGTAACATTATATGAACATTGTATAATAAGGAAGTAACATTAGGGCTGTGTTTATTCAACGCCACTTGAGGATTTCCTGCCAAGGAAATAGTATTGTTTTGATCATTTATCCAATATGTTAACAAGCGGGGTCCCTCCAACACAAGCTTGGCAGAGAGACTTGGAGTTGCAGCAAAAATCTGTTTCTTCCATGCCAACATTTCTGAAGAGCTTCTTGCTGTCTTGTTCTTAAAGTAAAGCTCACAAATACATGCATGTAGTAATATTAAGTATACACACACACACGCACCCCACCACCCCATTTCCTTGCTGGCAATCATACATAGTGCACATCACTATTCCTGACACGTCTGTAGAAATATACAGCTCCGTGAGGATGTAAATAACTAGTGTGGCTCTTCAGAAATGACAATATCCGGTTTGTTTCAAAAGTTCAAAAAGAGGCCCCAAGGCTTGTCAGGTGTATTTCCTAAAGTTGAATACAGGACATTATGTCTTTGAGCCATTGTGAGTGTCTGGGCTGAACCGGTCCCTTCCACCTCAGCAGACACATCCTGCCGACAGGGAGGCGAAGGAGAGTATCCTTTAGATTAGACTAGATTAGACGCCTCGGGTACAACACCAAACAGAGAGACAATGGGGTCTAACTAATGTGGGCTCCAGCAGTCCTACTGTGTTGACTGAAGCAGAACTTCTGATCCAGCAGTCCTACTGTGTTGACTGAAGCAGAACTTCTGATCCAGCAGTCCTACTGTGTTGACTGAAGCAGAACTTCTGATCCAGCAGTCCTACTGTTGACTGAAGCAGAACTTCTGGGGGGAGACGGCACTGAGCCTGGGCCGGAAAACCAGAAACGACGCGGGGCGGAGTTACGCCTTGTTTCCTGTTTGGTTACAGAGATATTCTACTGAAGAAAACTAATTTGTGTGAGTGGATGAAGCTTTCAGAAGGGGATTTTAATAAGTGTATTTCTACAGTGACCGGTCTACAGGTCTACAAACCTTTACAGACATGTTGTGACGGGCACACATGAACATGAACGATATGCACTTGCAAACTGACTCCCAGATATCCTGTGAGAATATTATATTAAGGTCAAGTTCCCAGGATACTCAGCAGGCCCGGCGCAGTATTAGGTTGTGAATAGTCGAAATCATCATCAGTTTGTGCAAAACTTGAAAGCTGTGAAATGCAGAGCATTCTGCTTGGCCTTGGATGTCTGAAACTATAGTGAGCAGGAGATAAAGTCAGGGTCTGATGCGACGGCTAAAGGACAAGCACTTGTAGGACTGCTGCAGCCCTAAAGCAGAGACGCTCAGGGACAGAAGGGGCTAACACCACATCCCTCCTCACTGTCCTCTGTCTCTGATCCTCCTCGTTTGCTTCACGCTTCTCCTACGTTCCTCACTTCCCTTTGTTATCCTCTTCGCACCGTGCAGTATTCTTTTATTGTACTTTTATATTCTGCCTTTAGTTTCATATAAACCCCTTTCTCTTATCTGTTTCCTTCAGCGCCCCTCCCCCATCCACGCTCAGCCCACCGTTCTAATGGCTCTTTTACAGCGCTCATCGGATCATTAATGCCCAGGTCGGGGTGCGTTTCTCTGGGCCAACCGGTTCCTGCTCCCAGGCCAGACAGACACCGCTTGATACGGTTCATACAGTTGATAACAAGGCCACGGGGGGGGGGGGGGGGGGGGGATGTGAAAAAAAT